>LOJH01020283.1:3205-20819 GCA_001685095.1 Ellobius talpinus
GGACCGGGACTGAATGAGCATGTGATCAAACCAGACTCTCTGAATGTGGCTGACTATGGGAGCTGACTGGGAAGCCAATGATAATGGCACTGGGACTTGTTTCTACTGCATGTACTGGCTTTTCGGGACCCTAGTCTATTTGGATGCACACCTTCCTAGGATTGGGGGGGCTTGAACTTCCCACAGGGCAGGGTTCCCTGCCCTCTCTTAGGACTGGAGGGGGAGGCAGGAGGATGAGTGGGGGAGTGGGGGGAAATTGGGAGGAGGGGAGGAAGTGGAAATTTTGAATGGAAAAATAAAAAGATAGAATAGTCATCCATGGTAATAAAATAATGGCCATAGTTGTGAAGAATATAAAAAACAATTTAAAAAATAAAGTGCAGCGCCGAGCCTATGTCTCACCCTCATTCACAGTCCGTCTTGGACTTTCTCTCCGTACCTTTGTCCACTTGGGTAGACTCAGTGTTGGGACAGCTTTAGAGCCAGACAAGGAAGGAATCCAGTTTGTGGGAGAGAGGGTGAAAGCGAGAGCGAGAATGTGAATCTGGGTTCTAGGGTCAGTTACGGTTTTTAATTGGCTTGCGCTGTATTGGGCCATTTTTTTTACTAAGGGACAGACGTGTAGCAGAAGCGTAGGAGCAACAATGTCCTTCTTTTTCCTCAAAGCCCCGTGGTTTACAGTTTAGAGCCACTAACTAACCAACTCATCAGAGAATGGTTGGTCAGCACTGTCAAGATTCTCTTTAATGAGGTGACCAGTACTCCTGGCACCTGGGGCACTGCTAGCCTGCAGTGATCTTACACACGCTATGTTCCAGTCCTAGGCTCTCACAGCAGCTTAGGCTGAGTGTTTGTCCACATTTCCAGCTGGTGGCCTTGGGAACTCTATGTATCATATCGGTGGAGCCATGTATGAAGCTATTGCCCAACAGGCATGACTCACTCATGTCCAAAGCTTTTCTCCAGACTCTCAGCCCATTTAGAGAATTTTGGTCTTTACTCAAAGTGTGTCCCTTGGGGATGACAAAATAAGACCTTCTGGATGTTGGGGGTGAGGCAGACATCACATTCTTGGGTACGCTGAGGCTGATGTTTTTATCTGACAGGGCTGAGTTCGTTGGTTGATGAGCCGTCTGTTTGGCAGCAGGTTGCAGCTCTTCCTGAGAAAGGTTTGCTGTGATCCCCTTCATCATGCCTCCTGAGGGCGTTGCAAGAACCGACCCGAGGCCAAGCAGCAGCAGAAAGACAGCCACCTCACATGCACTGTAGTCTCGTCTGCAGAAAACACAGCAGAGGGAGGATGGAGGATGAGCCTTCTCGTTCCGGCAGTTACTCTCAGCACTGGCCCCTTAGGTATAAGGCTGCTACAGATATCAATGAAACACATAGCAAAATGCAATCAGCTAGGGAGCCTGAACACCCACACCAAAATCTCCAGTTATAACCAGTTCCCTCCATCTCGTTTAACACTGATTTACCCATCTGAAGAAAACAAAGCATGAGCTAAGTCTACGATGCTGGAACCAGGTATTTTTCTTTTGTCTGCTCTTACTGGAGGGGGTACAATCTCCACAAAGGTCCATGTCCTCTCACCCAGCAGGTTTCTTACTGTTACGGTCTCTTACTGCCCACGCAGGACCTGGCACATGATAGCCACATAAAGCACAGGCTGTAACCTTTCTCCATCTCCCATTTCCTTCCCCACCCATTCTTAGCCATGAAATCTCCGTCTTTACCAGTTCCTTTGGCAACTGATCTTGCAGAGGGAGATTCCAGCTTCTTGCCGGGCTGGAAGTGAAACTGTGTCTCGCGTAGTTTCTGCTATTGGGTCTAAGAGAGGGAAGGAGGGGCAAGAAGAGGGTAGAGAGATGCGTGTGGATTGATGAGGAGGGAAGCAGGCAAGGACTCTGGGGGGAAGGGGGACAGACAGACAGAGTGTGCACGTGCAGCCCGAACCAGGGACCAGGAAGCACCCTGTTTCCTCTTCTATGAACTCCTCCTCACCATTTCCTCAAACCCAGAGGTCTTCTTGTTTTGTCTTCTGAAAGCTGACTGCACACCTTTCTCTGCATTTTATTGTATCTAATCTTTTCACTCTCTAACACCGGTTCAAGGCTGACCACTCCCTGATTCACTGCCAGTGGACACAGCTTCACACACAGGACTGCACAGACACCATTTCCTCAGCAGCATTTGCCTAAGGCATAGCCAGCACGGCTAGTCTCGGTGAGGACACTTTAGCAGCGGCATCAGGGCTGGAGACTTCATCGTTAGCATCCCCAAAGGATGGTCAGTTATGTCGATAACTCTTTCTCTCGTGCTAGAACGGTCTTTATTTTCCTTCTTCCCCCCTTTAAAAGTTCCTCTTACCCAAGTGTCTTCTGCATCATCACCTTAGTTCCTTTGTAAACACCAACCTGTGCCCGCCCCCAATCCTGTAGAACACTGCTTGAATGGCACTCTCTCGGGACTCTTGGCATGTCTCTCCTGGGCTCCAGGACCAGAGGAAGCCTGACCAACGAATCCCACAAACCAAGCTTCTGCTTGCTCTCTTTCTGGTCAAGGCTTGGAGGTTTCTCTTGTTATTTTGCTAAACAAATTAGCCCTAATCTATTGTGATGACCATCTCTTATTTAAATACACCATAAGCCTCCACCTCTCTCTTTTCTTCAGATTCTATTTTGCATGTGTGTCTGTATATGGCATATGCGTATGGGTACCCACAGGGGTCAGAAGAGGACTGACAAGACCCCTTTGTGCGGGAATCACATTCGGTTATGAGCCATTTGATATGAGTGCTAAGAACCAAGGTTGGGTCCTCTGAAAGAGCAACAAGTGCCCTTCACTGCTGAGCCATCTCTTCAGGCCACATCTCTCCCTCTTTGGTCCTTCCCTTTCTGCCTCTCGAAGACCCCAAAGCCAAGTCCAGATCCATTTCCCATTTCTGTGAATCTCTTATGACTCACTTTTATAAGTATTTGTTTTTACTGTTTTTAATTCTCTCTCTCTCTGTGTGTGTGTGTGTGTGTGTGTGTGTGTGTGGTGTGTGCGGGCACATAATTGTTTGCATGTGAGTGGAGGTACCCTCAGAGGCCAGAAGAGAGCGTCAGAGTCCGTAGACCTAGAGTTAAGGGGATTGCAGTCTGACTTGGGGGCTGGGAGTTGAGCTCTGGTCCTCCAAACAATCAGTCAGTGCTCTTAACCCCTGAGTCACACCCCAGCCCCTCACTTGTCTTTAAGGACAGGGTCTCACTATTTAAAACAGGATGGCCTGGAACTTGCTAAAGACCCAAGCTGGTCTCAGATTCATAATCGATCCTCCTGCTTCAGCCTCCAGAATGCTGAAATGACAGGCATGTGCTATAACATGCAACCATTGATAGATCATTGAGAACTCAGTCCACATGCATCCCTTGAGACTGCATTCTCTAGGCATAGACTTGGTAGATTTGGGATGGAGGAAGAATTTGCAAATAACTAATTTTTTGCCTGGAACCGCTAAGTCCTTTGCTATTGGCCCTTCTTAATGAGGTGATGTTAGGAAAGTAGAAAGGCCATGAGGAAGGGCAGGGCAGAGATGCTATCCTTGTGGAACACACATTTCACACAAGCAGAATTCACAGCTCTCTATGCTTGATTTCAAATTATTAGACATTCATTAAAAATGCACATACACACCCAAAGTAAAAATATCTAATGTAGGGAACCATGGAGTTGGCTTGACCTAGCTACCTTCAGAGGCATGTGTCCTGGGTTTTACAGGTTAGACTCCATGGCTTTCCACTTCCTGAGAGACCGATGACTCCCTCAGGCAGTGAGTGTTCAGGCCACTTCGTATTTCTCTGTATGTTCCCTTGGTAGTCAAGGAAGCATGAAGGCTTGACAGGACAATTGGTCTTAGACATTAATTCTGTGTACCCTGTATGACTTGCAAACTTCCCTGTATCCTGGCAACTATTACAGTACTGACCCTGGCAATTGCCATTATGTTCTGTTTCCAATAAAGGTATGGAAAGTTGGCTTGCTCTCAATAAGATAGTCACAGCCTCATTTGTGCTGTGGCCTCTCCAGCCTGGCCAGATTTCATTCCTCTCGTCCATTTCAGGTGACCTGGGCCCAGTAAGTAAGCGCAGGTGCTTACAATCTAAAATGTAGCAGTTCATTTCAAATGGACTTTGACTATGATCTCTATTAAATGAAAAACTGTGATCCAAAAAAAGGACACCAAAGCCTAGGAGATGGGTTAAGAAAACACCAGCAAGGACCACTTTATCTGCTCCAGGGAGGCCTTGTGTACCTCACTGCTCCATGGACCTGAACCGCTTGTCCGCTTTCTATTCACTGAGCTCTCTGCCCGCTTTCTATTCACTGGGCTCCCTGCCCGCTTTCTATTCAGACACTGGGCTCTGTCCACTTGGTAGCACCCAAAACTCCACAAGACAACCCAGACGATGGGATTCCAATAGAGAAATAGAAATAATATTCGTCTGAAGAAGGGCTGCCTGCCCTGTGTGGGAGAAGCCATGAGACAGCTTCTGACCTATGAGCCGTGACGTATGCTTTACTTGGGGTGGTCTCCCTCTTCCCCATCAGCCTACCGAGTTGGTTATAATTTAATGTCTTGAGAAGGCAGAATTGGCCACCCACAGAGATGTACCTGCTCTTCTGATGGATCCTCAAGGCCAGTGACTGGGCCACAGCTGAAGTCTCTCAACTGAGAAGATCAGGACAGAACAAGCTCTTCTAAGCTTGCGAAGCATTCACCCTGCCCCCTCACCTGTCTGAGTCTTGCTTCTCACATACAGCACTGGACTATATTACTCAGAATTAATGGCCCCTCCTATTTCTACTGCTTCCCAACCCAAGCCTTCCCTCAAGCAAAGCCGCTAGGAAATAGGATTGTAGGATAATATACTTGGAAACAGCCTCAGCATTTACCTACCTTTATAGATGGAAAAACTAACAACGAGAAGACCAATGACAGAAAACTAATGATCGAGAATTGATAAATTTTCCAGAATTAGGTGACTCCATTTGTCTTCCGCTCCTCTCTGACTGTAAGATTACCATGTCCATACTTGAACATGGGGCACCTACATATTGAATTTAAACGTAAGAACCAAAAGGAGGAGTTGGCAGTCTGATCCAAAGCCCTCTCTGTTCCTCCAGAATTCTGAAAAGGAGAAGCATTAGCTCAGAGAGGTTCCATCCTTCCTTGGGACATTGGTATCTGCATCTCTGCACAGCCTTCATGGGAACTGGTTTCCGACCACTCAGGCACCTTCCGATCTCCTGTTCTCTAGCGACCTGGGGGACCTGATGAACAGGAACAGATGCAGTATAAGCCATATAATCTCTCTTTAGAAAAGTCTTCAAGACCTCAGAAGTACCCACCCACACAGAATATATGCTCCTGTCATTTCTCTTGGTTACCCCCTGCAGTAAACAGGACATTGTAGGGAAACTAAGGGAGAACAGATTGGAAGGTTCTTCCCTGCTGGCTGGCTCTCACCATGCCACATAGTGCTGTGCAGGGCGCTGTGGGTAAAAGTGTTCATGACTTAACACAGATGTGAGCTGTAACACCAACCAACCATACAAGATGTGCCTATTGGTGCAATAGGGGCATGAGTGTTACAGGGTGACCCACTGCTTCCTAATTGGATTTGGGTTTGCCTGATACAACTGAAAAGGTCTTAGACCATGGAAGGGAACCTAATATGGCCACTTAGCTGAACTGACACAGCATCAAGCACCCTCTGAACATTGTGTTTGTACTACAGACAAAGGCTACTCTCAGTTAAACAAAGGCTTGGTTCGGTCCTTGCCATGAACAAAGAAAAATGAAAATACTCATGGCTGAATAAGATGCTAGGAATAAAGAATGCTTTCCTAGGCAAGGCATTTATATCACCCAGCATTATGAAAAGGGGTCAGAAAGAGTCTAAGAGCCATAGGATAAGGAGAGGGGCCACCAAATACCATCTTCTATGCACAGCTTGGCTATGGCAATCATGAACTCACAGCAGCTTGAACTCCTGGTCCTGGGGGCACCAAAGTCAGGCCCTCTTAACAGTCAGCCATGGTTGAGGGGCCATCCCACACACTGCTGACCTTGGGAGCCCACGGGCTCAGGCTCGGATGGGTAGTTCCACACTCAGGGTCACGCAGATGCCTGAGTAAAGTCTGAGGTACACAGGAAAGTGAGCTCCGGGTTGAAAAGGAAAGAATGAAGTTGTGGGTGGAGATGCGGGACAGGAGAGGAGCTGGAGGAGAGGGAGTTGGGTGGATCTGATCAAAACACAATGTAATATGTATAAGTTTCTCAAACAAGAAATTTAGAAGTATGTATATTAGAGGAGAAAAGTCCCTAAGAAGTGACTCCAACTGCTTTTCCTTTCAAAAATAAATTGAGAGCTGGAGAGATGGCTCCAAAGTCATTAACACTTTCTCCACTAGCAGAGAGCGAGGTTCAGTTCTCAGAACTTACAGAGTCTCACAACTGTCACTCCAGTGTCAGGGAGTCAGGTGTCCCCTTTTCACCTCTGTGGGCACCGCATAAATGTGCCACACACACACACACACACAATCTATTAATTGACAGCTTATGGAAGAGGAAAAACCAGCTTTCTTTAATGGAGCAGCACTGGGTTGACAGCCATACCTCAGGACAGGACTCAGGCTCGGGAGTAATTGACCAGCCCAAATCAGACTCCATAGTTTGGGTTTTTTGTTTTGTTTTATTTTTTTGAGAGAGAAAGAACATGAAGCTGATATTTTAAATTAATTTTTAAATAAAACAGAATTATGTCACTTTCTCTCTTCTTCCCTTTCCTCCAGCCCCTCCCATGCCCCTCTCATGTTCCCTCATTCTCAAATTGAGTCTCTTTTTCTTTTGTAATTACTGTTGCATATATATATATATAAAAGCTAAATTATATAGATGTCCTGCTGAGTCATTTTTGCTGTTTATGTCTATATAGTTTCAAGGCTGACCGCTCAGTATTGAGGGCTGGGTAAGAACATCAGAAGGAACTAGGAAGAGCTGGAGGAGGGGAATAAATATGACCAAAATATATTGCATGAGCCAGGCATTTTGTGCATGCCTTTAAGCCCAATCCTTGGGAGGCAGAAGTGGGCAGATCTCGGTGAGCTCAAGGCCAGCGTGTCCTACATAGTGAATTCCAGACCACCCAGGGCTACAAAATAAGACCCTGTCTTAAACAAACAAACATAATATAAAATTCTTAAAGAATAAATAAAATTGTGATTTAAAAAACTAATGGCATAGGCTGGGTGGTGGTGGCTCATGCCTTTCTTTAATCTCAGCACTTGGGAGGCAGAGGCAGGCAGATCTCTGTGAGTTCGAGGCCTGGTCTACAAGAGCAAGTTCCAGAACAGGCTCCAAAGCTACAGAGAAACCCTGTCTCACTCCCCCCAATTCATGGCGTACAATCGTTCCTGCACAAACTAAAATTTGAAGCAATATAATCTGATTCTCCCAATATGATGCTGATAAACTCCTTTCCTCTTCCCACCCCATCCTGTCCTGTCACACTGGATATTTGAGATAAAGATATTTTACACAAAAAGGATGTTGCCATGGTTTTGATATTTCAGGATATTGACATGCTTATGTAGATTAATAATTGGGGTTTCATTGTTTGGTGTTTGGTTAGTGGTCCCCCGAGTGTCCCAGCTAAGTGACTCTTACTCACTCTCTTAGTCCCAGTCCTACCTCAGATTCTCAGCAAATGACTCAAAGACAAGGAGCAAAGACTAAAAGCGTGTGTGGTTTGTGTTTAATCCAGCAAAGATGTTTTTATTGACACAGAAGCAATGGTTGCACTTCATCCACACTGGAACGACCCCCATCCCCAGCCATTCCTCTCACAGCCTTACACCGTATCCACGGTTCAGGTTAACCAGAGAGAAGTTCACACCCTCTGTGTACTGGCAAGTCATTCAACATACCCCTGAAAATTAACCGGTCCTAAGTCATCACAGGTGACAAGGACGAACCCCTCTATAGGGGAGATGTGGTACCTGCAAGCAGGGTATCTGGTGCCGTCAATGAGCTGACAGACTGTCATTCTGAATCTCGTCTCACTCTGGAAGCAGAAAATCTCCGAGTAGTTTGGGCAGCTCTTCTTCTTGGAGGACCTGCAGATGCTGTTGATTTTCTGTGGCCTCTCGTGGATGAAGACGTGAAGCTTTTTGCATGTGTGGTCGGGTTCCCGGATTACTCTCTGTAGGACCATATAGTTGCAGTACCGCAGGGAGACCATGCTCTGAGGGTAGTCCACGTGCAAATGCTCTATGGATGTCAGCATGACGTCCTCAGTCAGCTCGTTTTCCCAGAGCAGGAGCAGCAAGAAGACAATCACCATTAGCACCATCAAGGGCAAGAGCCCCTTCACATCTCTGGCTTTAACTCCTAGTAAGCAAAGGGAACAGGAAGGAGCATAGGGAATGAGAGAGGTCCAGGATGCATTATCCCTTTCTGCTACTTAAGACCACGCTGGCCACGCACACCCCACTGCCCCTTAGAAAGCCCTGTTCCTATAGCTCAATGGCTTCCTTTCCACCCAGGTCCACTGCCAACTCTAATCTGCTCTTTCAGATCCCTTCCTCCATCGATTCTCCTCCAGTCTGAGCAAGCCCCCCTCACCTGCCCTCCTCGCTCTTGCTCTCACAGGTAACATGCCCTTTTAATCATCTATGTGAGGAAATCCTCCGCGTTTCTCAGTCCCCAGACAAGAACTGGTAAGGAGCCAACTGTGGGGAGGGCAAAAGAGGAAGGAGCAGAAAGGGAGGGATGTGCAGAACAGTGTGCTTTGGTGCCTTCAACATGAGACAGACTGGGGAGGCAGTCCTGGAGAGGTGCTCATTAAACGGTGGGGGAACCTTTGGAAGCATTTAATCCTGATGTATGCCAGCCACAGTATTGTCCAGCATCCATCATCGAACAGTGCTCACTATAATCTGTGAAAGACCTGATATTTTTGCTCCACTAATAGGGATGTAAGTTCCAGACAGGTTGTGATAGAGACATAAAACCAAAGCATAGCTTCATCCTGCCAAACTCCTGTGTCCATACGTTTTATTCTCAGATGGCATCTTGGGCTGGGTAAGATCAGTTCTCTTGACTGAGCATTTGCTAGCTGAAGTCCTAGGCTTCTGAAGAGTGTGGTAATAGTTCCCAGATTCTGCTGAGTTTTAAAAACACATCAGGTGTTAAAACCAACAAAACACAAATCACCCATCAGCTTCCACATGGGAATGAGTGAATGAGAACTCACTAAGGCATGCGCCTTCAGATACTGAGACAAGAAGAAAAACCATCACCCTCCAAGCCTGCTGAGTTGATGCAGGGAGAGAAAACATTGCTTAGTTTAGTCTTGCTGTGACACTGAGCCTTTAGCTTGAGTGTGTGAATGAACATTTGTAAGTGTATGTGTATATGTGTGTCTGAGTGTGTGGATGAATGGGTGTGAGAATGTGTGTGTGATTGTGTAAGTGTACATGTGTGTATGACTATAAGTATGTGAAGTTCACTGTGCATATAAGTGAAAGTGTGTATGTGTGGCAGTGTATGAATGTGTATGTGATTGTATGTATCTGTATGTGTGTCTGTAAATGTGTGTGATGTCTGTGAATGTATGTATTATGTGAGATTGTGTATGTGAGTGAGAGCATGTTAGTGTGTATATGAAAATGTTTAAGCATATGTGTGTGAAAGAGGGAGAGAAAGAGAGGGGGAGGAAAGAGAGAAAGAGAGTCTGTTGGGGTTGGGGCTAAAGATCACAAGCATTGTATACACTGACCACTTCCTTTACCACTGAGATATACTCCAGTCTGTGATGTTGGTTTTATGAAGGTAAATGTGGTCATTCGAATGAAAATGGCCCCTATAGCCTCATAAGCCTCACTTAAGAATCTAAGCTGCAACATTACTAAAGGTCAAATACAGTACTGCCTGTTTACCTGTCCAGTTTAAAACTTAAGCTGTGCTATTATTATGATAAATACAGTAGTTCCTGCCCACGCTCTGCACAGTTTAGCATGGAGGAGCCGCTTGTGCCTCTGAGCTGCATGCATCACCCCACTTCCAGGCACACAGCGAGTCCACATTTCCATCAAGCAAGCTGTAGCACTTTCCTCACAAACCCCATCCAAATGCTCTGTCTCCCACAAGAGACAGGCCGCGCTAGCAGCGTAGCCCAGAAAGCCGGCATTTTAAAATGGTGCAGCTTTTTTCTTTCTGCTGATGAGTCAGGAAAATCTCTCTTAAAGGAGCTTTGGCAAGCCACCAGCAAACAGCAAAAAGCTGTGTCAAACACTGGGTTTTTTGTGTGTGTTTAAAATTAAGCTCTCTCAGGTTTTTAAGTGGATTTAACCCCACGTTGGTTGCCAGTTGTTGTATGGGAGAGGGCTGCTTGTTCTTCCCAGCCATCCGGCTAGCTTAGCCCTGAAGTAATCACACAGAAATTGTACTAATTAAATCACTGCTTGGCCCATTATCTCTAGCCTCTTATTGGCTAACTCTCACATCTTGATTTAACCCATTTCTATTAATCTGTATATCGCCACATGGCAGTGGCTTACTGGGAAAGATTCTAACCAGTGTCTGTCTCAGGCGGAGGATCCATGGCTTCTCCCTGACTCTGCTTTCTTCCTNATTTAACCCATTTCTATTAATCTGTATATCGCCACATGGCAGTGGCTTACTGGGAAAGATTCTAACCAGTGTCTGTCTCAGGCGGAGGATCCATGGCTTCTCCCTGACTCTGCTTTCTTCCTCCCAAAATTCAGTTCTGTCTTCCCCACCTACCTAAGTTCTGCCCTATCAGGCCAAGGCAGTTTCTGTATTCATTAACCAATACAAATAACACATAGAAAGAAGGACCTCCTATACCACCCAGCTGGTGGAACTGTTTGGGAAGGATTAGGTGTGTCACTAGTAGTGGGCACCATTCCCAACTCTCTTTCTCTCTCTGTCTCTCTCATCTCTGCCTCCATGTGAGCTCCATGCCTGCCTGCCTGCTGCTATGTTCCCCGCCATGATGTCACAGACTGTAATCTCCTGAAATTCTAAGTCCCCAACACACTCTTTCTTCTGCAAGTTGTCTTGGTCATAGTGTCATAGCATAGAAACAGAAAAATAACTTGACAATGAGTATAGTGGGATCCATTATCCTTTCTCATTTTTTGTATATATTTGCAAATATTTATGTAAAAAGTTTAAATTCTTGCTCTTGTGGAGTTTACATCTGGTAGATGCAGAATGACAATCAAAAATAAATCGACTTGGTGTTTAGAAGATGGGCGCTATGTGGTTTTACATAGGATGGTCAGAATCAGCCTGGAAAACTAGGTTTCCTTCTCTTTCTGCCTAACAAATCCCAGTGTTGTTTAAAAATTTGCTGGGCAGGCCTGGGACTGGAGAGATGGCTCAGTGGCTACGGCCCCTGGGATGGAGACCATGCCATAAGAAGGGCTTAGGGCCCATCACGCTCAATTTACATTAAACTGAAGTGCGTGGATGTCCATCCATATGAAAGCATGGGACACTTAAAAGTGTAGTCAGAAAGACCAACTCCCTCAGCACCAGTTCTCAGCCACTCCTACAACCAGGGCTTTCTGGCTTTTCTAGATTTAAAACAACATGGGGAAAGGGTATTATTAATTTTTAATTATCGTTCAAAGTACTGTTTCCATTGTGATGTTTTTATACATAGATATCCATATGCTCGACAGGTGTGTGTGTGTGTATGTGTGTGTGTGTTAAACCTACCACACACGCGGGTCTACCTCTTACCCACGTCCTAATCTCCTTCCTCTCACTAACGGCCCCTCCTTCTACTTTCGCATAACATACATTCTATTAAGAGGAGGCAGTTTTTATGCAAATTTCATTTCTAAGAATATCTTGGCTGCAAATTATGGACACAAAAGCCTGAGACTTCCTCTGCACCTCACAGTGTCCGGAGGTAAGCTGCCTGCACCCTACCGCCCTCGCCCAAGAAAAACCTCCCCAACTGGTAAACGGCAACTTCATTTCCAGGACGGTTCTCGCCGTCCACCGATAGGAAACACCGGCTGCATGGCCCGACTCTGCTGCCTCGGGACAGAGCTGGCGAACCAGGAATGAGGGAGCCTCCTGCGAGTGCCCGGCCACGTGGTGTTCTTAACCTTCTTTCCGCAAACTGCACATCTACAGAAGAGAGCCGTGCGTTCATCTCTAGCACAGTGTCCACTGCGTCTAAGATCATAACATGTTTATGGGGTGGGCAAATGGGCAAAGTCACATTTTGTGCCTTTTGTGGGACAACTACCTATGTTAGGATGAGAAAGTCTTGCCACTTTCTGGGGTTTCCACATCTGTGTCTAAAACAGGAGTGGTAGGGAAAAAAATAGCTTGACAGCAAGGCTCCGCTCTGCTTTTACAGACCAAGGTGCTGAGCTTGATTTAAATGCAGGCACAGGCCGACCTCATTCGCCTGGCTACCCACTGAAGGAGAGCTGAGGTGTTCTGCGCCTGCCTGGCTTTCCTAGAAACAAGCAATGAGGAAGAATGGAGACAGCGAGAGTTGCCAGACCCAAAAGCAGGGTCGGGGAAGCAGCTTGGGGAACTAGTCGTGTGGTCGAGGGGACCCCTCCTTAGAGCCCCAACTCCTGGGCTCTGTTTAAACTCCCTTTCCTCTGCCTCGTCCTCCCTCTTATTCAAGTAAGGAGACAGCGTGGGGCCCGCTAACACCCAAGGGCGGTCTGCTCTGGACCTTGGTCAGAAGGAGTTCTGAACTGGAGGCGGCCGCGTTAGGCAGTTAGAGCCCCGGGGGCTGCGCACACAAGCTCCTTCCGTGGCAGGGGCAGGCATTTCTTAAGATTTTCCTCGGTTCCTGTACAGCTGATGAGAAATTGCCCGAAGCCTGCCTTCGAAGGTAGGACACTCCCTTCAGTGTTCAGCCCCAACAGCTGCTTTGATCACAGCATGCCCGGCTTCTCATCTGTACCAGCAGCCCGGGCATTCACCCAAGCCTTCTGCACGCTCTGTGGGGAAACACCATTAAAGTCGCCTTCCCTCCCTGTACCCCCGGGGCATTCTTCTCTTTTGTGTGCTCCTAAGATCTGTCTTCTTCTTTGGACCAGGAAATAAGATAAAAATCCCTGGAAAAGGCGACTAGAATAATCATCATGGCTCTGGGAAATCCAGACGTGTTTTAAACAAAACAAACAAGCAAAAATCTCTCCCTGCTCATCTGCACCCCACTCGGGCCACTTGGGAATCATCCCAACTGGTTCCTGTCCCACTAACTGATGCTAAGGTCCTGAGCTCAATAAACGTTAACTGTGTGAGTTGCATGTGGACAAGTGATCTAAAGGGACTGGACATGCACTATTTTTAATTTGTAAGAATTTCTGATATTTGTCTTTATTTTTATTTTTATTTTAGACAGGGTCTCACTCTATATCCTTGACTGCCCTGGAGCTTGGTATTGTAAGGTGTGAGGACATCAGAAATATTTATCAGACTGGCCTCAGTTTCACAGAGATTCACCTGCCTCTGCATCTTAAATGCTGGGGTTAAAGGCATATACCACCATACCAGGATTTAAGGTTTATGCAGTGTGTGTGTGTGTGTGTGTGTGTGTGTGTGCCCAAAAAGATATCAGATCCCCTGGAGATGGAGTTACAGGCAGTTGTGAGCCACCTGTAATTGGTACTGGGAACCAAACTCAGGCCCTTTGGAAGAGCAGCAAACTCTCT
Organism: Ellobius talpinus; assembly: GCA_001685095.1. Taxonomy (NCBI): domain Eukaryota; kingdom Metazoa; phylum Chordata; class Mammalia; order Rodentia; family Cricetidae; genus Ellobius; species Ellobius talpinus. The sequence goes on from LOJH01020283.1 coordinate 16,976, forward strand.
TAACTACTGAAGCATCTTTCCTGCCCATTTTATGATTTTCAAATATTATGCATTTATTTAGTGTTGGAGAGGGTAGTGCCCATGCCACAGTGATCGTGGTAAGGGGACAACTTGTAAGAGTTCTTTTCTCCAGCTGTGTGGTTCCCCAGGACAACACTGAGGTCATCAGGCCCAGCAGAAGCAACTTCACCGGGTGAGCCATCCCGAAGGCTTTAATATAGCCTTTTTGGAGGATTACTTTGATGAACTCCTACAGCATTGTATGCTCCTAACATGAGAAAGATAAGAGAAAGGAAGGAAGCGTGTTGATCTCCTACTCCACAAGGCCGTATGTTTATTAATGTGCCTCTGAATCAATTCCCCACTTTATTTGGTGACAGCCCCTTAGGAGATTTTGATGATAGCTGTTAGCTCTGTGCTGTTTCCCTTCCTGTCTGTGGAATGCAGTCCACCTTAATAAGTAGTATACACACATACACGTGTGTACCCCACACACATGTGCACCTACACTCACTCACACACACACATGTGCACCTACCTACACTTACACACATAGCCATCAGTCACACAGTCACTCCCCCCCCCACATCTGGTTGCATGACCACCTGGGAAGAAACACAGCTCCTTCCTGGAAAATTCCACTCCTACTTTCCTGCACATGCAGAATGAGCAAAAAGTAGTCGGCTACTTGGACACAGACTCCTTCGGGGACTTCCTGGAAGACTGGGGCAGTTCCTTCTTCGCCTTAGGATCCAGGTTGATTCAGCACCTGGAACAGACGTGGCCCAGCATTTCCGTGGTTTAGGACAGGCTCAAAGAAAAACTAAGCTGGTTTGAGGTGTGACCCTAGAAGTCAACTAGGGAAGGCAAGCACAAGGTAGAGTTTCAAGGAGGGTGAATTGGATACCACATCCCACTGGCCTGAAGAGTAACTTGGTGGCATGTGAGTTCCACTAGCATCCCTGAGCACACCAGGGAGCACTACCCCGGCTTCAGAAACCCTGGCGGTGAGTGGTGAGAAATGTGTTCCGAGGAGCGACTCTGCCCAGATTCTTAGCCCAGGCTGCCTGTAGCAAGACACCTCCCTTTTGCTGCCCCAGAATTCAGCGGTGACACTTGAGGACATCAGAGGGCTTCGTGAAATCCTTGATATAAAACTCGCTTCTCTAAGGAAGTCCTGAAAACATTTTCTGGAAACTGCAAAAGAGCAATGGCGATTGATTGTAGTGTGATGACCCTTGAGAGTGTGTATAAGCGGTGGGTGGTATTTACTCTCCCTATTAATTCACAGGAAGGGAATTTTCCTAAAGATGAAATCCATGAGTGCATAATGGCGCTCACCTGGTTGTGCTAAACCAGATTGTTCTATTTAGTGTGATTTTGTTTCACTTCAATAAACGTTTGGGTTTGCTACGGAAAGGATCGATTCTGAGAGGAGGACCTGGAATTCCTCATGCACTAACGAGGGTCATAACCTTGAGCCAGCCAGCCAGCAACCGGTCAGCGGTCCAGCAACCGGCCAGCAACCGGTCAGCCGTCCAGCAACCGGTCAGTCGTCCGGCAAGTGGTCGACCGTCCAGCAACCGGCCAGCCGTCCAACAACCGGCCAGCCGGCCAGAAACCGGCCAGCAACCGGTCAGCCGTCCGGCAACCGGTCAGCGGTCCAGCAACCGGTCAGCGGTCCAGCAACCGGTCAGCCGTCCAGCAACCGGTCAGCAACCGGTCAGCAACCGGTCAGTCGTCCGGCAACCAGTCAGCGGTCCAGCAACTGTTTCACTGTGACCTCACATTCGACCTCCTCCGCCTGCGGGTTAAGTTTTCCTTCGCTATCTATAGGCGTGGGGCGCCGCTTAGAGGACGAAATGAGTCACTGCCGCCGTCTCGCCCAATTCTGAGGCTCGGAACCCGGAACCCTGAATCCTTCGGGAGAGAAGCTATAGCCCGGGCTCTGCCTGTTTTCAGAATGGGGCCGGAGATGCTGCGGGAAGGGAGTCTACGCGGACGCCCCGAGGGGGCGGCGTGGGCCCGCAGAGCTGCGCTCCTTGCTCGGGGTCGCCGATCTTTCCAACACTGTCGGGTCGTTAGCTTAAAGGGAAAAAAAAGGTGGAAGCTGAGTAAACCAGGAGAAAGGGGGAGGCACCTAATAAACCCGGAACTTGTGCGCCGTGGGGGGAGGAAAGGAGAAGTACCGAGAATGCAAGACGTAACGCCGGCGGTAGCGTGGCCGAGCGGTCTAAGGCGCTGGATTAAGGCTCCAGTCTCTTCGGGGGCGTGGGTTCGAATCCCACCGCTGCCATTGTTTTTGTGACACTATGTAGAAATGAAAACGCCCTCCTTTCTTCCCCCCGATGTTTTGTGCTCATGTCCCTAATCTTGTCTTTCATAATACAAAATATTAAGACGCCCTCACAGGGATCCGTGAATGTTTTGTCTCCCAAAGTTAACCTGCTGAAAGCAACACAGCACATTTCGAGCCCTTACTTGCAGTGTCCTGGTGAGGACTACAGAAAGGTGAATAATCACAATACCGTCCAGAGGGGACACCTAAACAACCGGAGACCGTGAGACCACAAACGCCCGGCCGCGATGCCCATCGGGAAAGTGGAGGCAGGAATAGCGCCCACCTCGGATATCAGAATGATACAAACACGAACGGTCTTAGAGCAGAGTTGGGAAAGATATATTCATGCAAAGCCGTCATAGCATGACCTCCACCCTCGACCCCTACTCCAGCCTGCACATGTGAAAAAAGCAAAGATAAATGCAGGAGAGATGACCAGGAGCAGAGTGTTCATCATCACTAATCACCTACTAAGTTGCTAAGTGTGAGGATTACAGCATTCGGCGTAATAAGATGTGTGTCTCCTGGGTCTTTATCCAAAGAGAGAGGGGAGGACACGGCAGGGGCTGGGGGAGGCTAACGGAGGAAAGGGACCGCAGTATGTGACATAGGGATGAGTGTGGTAAAGAGAAATCAGGGCGCAGTGACAGCCAGGGCTACTTTGGAAGGAGTGCTCACAAAACGGTGACATTTGAACACTGGAGTAAAGAGAAAATGTAACTATCTGACGGGATTATAACCTAGGACAGAAACATATTTAGGTTCCTGTATTTGAAAAGCAGCAATAAAAGACCGCGTAGCTAGAACGGAACTGGGAGTGGAGAGTGTCGGGAGTTGTGACTATCCACGCAAGGGCTGCATTTCTTTGAAGATTCCTTTTTCTCTTGTCCGAGAAGACACACCCTGTAGGACGGAGAACGGAGCCGGAGGAGATAGCGACGGCCGCGACCGTGAGAGAAAGACGGAAAAGGAGTGAAAAAGAAACAAGAGAAGCGGACGGAAGACCAAAGCACCAGTCTTCCGAGGGGACAGTCCCCACTGCCTTCCCAGAAAAGAAGAACGCTCTTCAGTTTCAATCATTGCTTCGAGTGTCTTCCCTCGCTCAATACTGTGTTTTCAAGCAAACTCAAAAACTGGGCTCGTGCGGGATTTGAACCCGGGACCTCTCGCACCCTAAGCGAGAATCATACCCCTAGACCAACGAGCCGCCGCTTGACGTGTTCCGTACTTCAGCCTCAAGGCTCACGCCTACCTTACGTAATGGCATCGGAGGCACCGGAGCGCCCTCTGCGGGGAGGACGAGCGCCGGTTCCCGTTGCAAAGCCAAGCTCCGGCCTCGCGCGAGTCCGGGCCGCCGCGGAGCTTCCGGTGCCGAGCGAGGCGGAGAAGCCGCGGACTCCAGCTTCCCTAGGGCCGTCCCTGCAGACGGGAAAACAAAAGGATAACGGAAGGCCCCAGCGAGATTTGAACTCGCGACCCCTGGTTTACAAGACCAGTGCTCTA
>LOJH01020284.1:0-20819 GCA_001685095.1 Ellobius talpinus
TATTAACCAATGAAAGTAACACATAGACAGATGACCCACCTACATCATCTTTCTAATTCCATATTGCTTTCAAGACAACATTGAAATGCCATTGCTTAAGATAGGATATGACTTATTTATGTTCTTGCTTTGCTTTGAGGAACTTGTCATTACTTTATTATAAAAGACCTGCCACTTTCACAAAAAAAAACATGGCTAGCTTTCTACAACCCAGTATCTGAATTTACTTGTCATTTCTCAGATTCAGAAACCTTACTAGAGAATTTACCAAAATTTATAAGCAGTGTTTGCCTTTTTCTTAAGTTGAGCCCTAACCATGTTAAGGACAATGATTTTCCCCCCCATTGGACATTGTGTCCCATGGATACAGGACTATAGCTAACATACAACCTGCAGAGAGCAAGAGAAGTCCTGAGTAAATGTGTTTTTGACATGTCAAGGAACAATCCCTCAATCTCATGAATCTACCCCATTTTCTTTCCCTTGGAGCCCCTGATGAGTGTTGTGGGACCTAGTTGATATAAGGATATTAATCAGTGTTCAATAAACCTTTTATGCAGGGATGAAAGAATAAATTAATGTCTAAATGCTATACATTTTAGGCAGAGAAAAATCACTTGATAATTTAGTATCCAGATATAGAAATGACAGAGATTTTAGTCTGGCAAGAAATCATATAAGTTATAAAGAACTGTCAGATCAAAGGGAACTGTTTACCTAGTGTGATCATAAATTGATCAACATTAAATATATACTTTTTAAATGTCACATATAACTAAAAAATAAATGTATAGGGTTGCAAAATTTAGTACTTTTTTTCTTTTAGTAACATAAATGGCAATCTTTTAATAGAAATTTGTTAGAGTTATTTTAATATGGCTTTTCTAAATTTGTTTCTCATGGTAAGTTTGAGAATTGATTCAGTAAGTTTTGCACATCAGAACATATCCAGTGAGAGTGTGAGTTGTCAATTGTTTCTTAATTACAGTGATTTGCTCAAGTCTAGAAGATGACTGCAAGGGCACATGGAAAAACAGCTTTTCTTACTGCATTACTGTGGTTTTGTTAATGTGACTTGTGGTTATTTTGTTAATTAGAAAAATCATTCATATAAGCAACAGGCTCTCTGAAAAAATATTTCCCATAAGTCAAAAGTAAGTATTCATTGCCTTTGTTTTAAATGTCATAGCTGTACACAATCATTAAATTCTTCACTATAGTGCTCCAAACTCTCTTGAGTACAGACAAAAGAATCTCATTTTTAACCCAGCCCAGACATAAGACAGAGAGCCCTGGTATACATTTTTCAAGGAACTTTTGGAAGATAGATATGTCTATGTTTATGCATATGTGTTTAAAAATGCCTAAAGAAAATAGCAAAGAAACGAGCATGTAAACACTATGGTGTTATGGAATATTAGTTTAAGATGTGCTTCATTTGTTTATGTTGTGGAATATTTGTTTAAAGATGCAAAGATATGCTGCATTATTTTATGTTGCATTTTTTAACTCTATAAAGCTATGTTACTTTTCCTGTCTAAAATGCCTGATTGCTCTAATAAAGAGCTTAACAGCCAATAGATAGGCAGCAGAGAGAAATAGGCAGGTGAGGCTGGTGGGCAGACAGAATAAATAGGTGGAGAAATCTAGGGAGAGAGCTAAGGGGAGGAACGAGAAAAGGAGGAGGGAAGGAGGCTAGGGGCCATTCACTCAGCTACAGAGCCAGTCATGGAGTAGAAAGGAAAGAAAGATATATAGAAAAAAGAAAAGTAAAAAGCACAGAGGCAAAATGTAGTTAAAGAGAAATGGGATAATTTAAGTTAGGAAAGCTGGCTAGAAACAAGCTAAGCTAAGCAGGAAATTCAGAGGTAAGATAAAGTCTCTGTGTGCTTTTTGGAGGAGCTGGGAGATGGGTCCACAAAAAGCAAAAAAAAAATTAACTACCCTAGGTATACAATATTTTTATGTATTTGGTTGTTGTAATTGACCCTGTAAGTGTGTATAAATTAAGATTTGTTCTATTTCTTTGGTGCATTAGGTTTAATATATATAACAAACATACCTACAAATATGCATTATAATTTATGTATGAATTCTGTTCTTCCCACCTGACCTGCTTTTAAATATCAGAACTTAGTGTCTATTCATTTTAAAACATCTCCAACCAATAGGACATATTTAAAAGTGTGTTTGTTTTTCCCATAGCAGCATTTGTTGCACAAAGCGCCTTCAAATTTAAATATGTCAAAGTTATAATTACAGTAAAATAAAGGCCAATGCAAGAGTGGCTCTGAGAGGTTTATCCTTTCAAACTGCAAGTTTAGCTCTTTTAAATAGGCAGGTTTAATTTCAAAGATTTTGACAGTGTAGAAACTAATTAATTAGTTAATAATGCATGAAGCCAGAAGAGCATTATCAGTATTATATCCCAGATGGAAAACCAAAACAAATGAGGACACTTACATTAACTTGACCTCTTTAAGCGTGGAAACTTGGGTTTATACTATCTTGTCATGTTTTCATCAGTTTATTATATCCTTGGCGATCCCCCTGCTGATCCTTGTGGGATTCCTCAGTGTGACACCATATCATCTGGTATGAGCTCCTTCTGTCCACCTCTCATCTTACCTCCTTTAACATGGACCCTTCCTCCTTACAACAGCTGGAAGTCCAGTGTTTGAAGGATACAGTGTGTACAACCTTGACTGTTATTGTCAAATACACATTTTAAAGATTAGGTCATATGAACTCCTCTTTTCAGGTTGTACTTGTTAGTCCTACAATATTTTATATGAGCTAAATGATCTATAGTAACCAATATATATCATTTTATTTCTTAGCTATTTTTATTGAATCTTTGTGTGAGTATGATAGCAATTTCTTGACACTAATATGATTCTGATAATTGTGAATTTACAATCCAAGACATTTTAGAATTTTTTTTAAAAAGTAGGCCAATTAATCTATGCATCAAGTCTTCTTTGGTTTAAAAAAAATTCAAGCTCTTCTGTTCTGTTTCCTATACTAGTGAGAAATAAGTCAGTGTGCTACATTGCATCAACTGTGAGTTTTTTAAAGGTATTATTCTTATGAAAGAATCACAATGGAGAAAGGATCAACTTACAACCTTATGTATGGAAGACAAAGTTGTGAATCTGTAAGACTGCCACTCCAAATAAGGGAAGCTTCAAACAACAACATGGACCCTTTCCTGTCAAGACAGTTTATGTCTTTTCATGTAAGAGAAGTGGTGAAAACTGTGAAATCAAGAATGGTAAGCACTATTAAATAAAATGGCTACTTATGCCAAGAAGAAAGGCAACCAAACTCCTCTCACCAGATAGGGAGATTGGCTTTGAGGAGGTGTGCACACCTAAGGCCCAAGTGTTGATAAATGGCAGAGAATCTTGAAATACCTAAAAGCATAGCTTTTCCTTAGTGACTTGGCTGAAAATTAGAATACTTGAAGAATAGATACTATTGTGTGACACTTGCTGGTAGAAGTAACCCTTAATCTATGCTTCTATAAACTATACCAAATAATTCATTGCTTCACTAAGCTTGGCTTGGGAGCAATCGTTTCTTGTTCTGTCATTTACTCCCTATTTGGAAGAAATAGACATATGTTCATATCTCTCCAGGAAAGGTTATAAAATACATTGTTATACTAAAATATCTGTGACTGTGTCCTCTAGTTAAAGATAAATTTATTTATCTCACTATTTTGAAGTTTGTATCTGGTAACAGCAACAGAATCATTACTGATAGCCTCACACCTTGGGAGATACATCATTGTGGGGGCATTTTGATGTGGGAGAGAGATGTGGTGGGATGAGAAGTCTGAAATGGGTGAGAGGTCAGCCAGCTCATTCATAGCCACTCACCCTCTCTCCCCTGTCAGATAACTTTGTTCTTCATGAAAACTATGGTAAATCCATCTTAGTCTGAAATGAAACACCTCTCCCTAGCATCTACATTTAGAAGGTCTCGTTAGTTTTCACTTTGATATATAGAAAAATCTCTGTGAGTGTAATCTTTCCAGAATCTGGTCCTCCTACCCATATTTGTTGGCTCTTTGACACTTGTTTAGTTTAGAAACAGCCTCAACTCTATTTGATCTGTGAAATACTGAAAATGAAATAACAGTTTAATTCATTATATGACCAAATAGTATTAGTGAAAATAGAATAAAGCTAACAATGGAGGATAATTTTATTTTACTTGGTGGGTCAGAGATTAGTTGTCCTTTATGTGCAATCTCTGTAGGAATGCATACATGAATTCTGTACATAAACAAATTAGTAGTACTTATTTGATCATTTTATTTTTCTTTTCTTGAAAAGTATTCAGCAATAAAATTTAGTTGTAAACACAATTCTTTACTTTCTATAATAATACTGTTTGAAATAAAGCTATAATTGCATAATATGCGTTAACTTAACTTTAACACGAATATGTGTCTCTCTGTGTGTAAAAGCACAGTATTTTTTGCTATATATAATAAATACATATTATACAATTTTATTATCATAGTGCTTACCTCAGGAATTAATCAGTATGCTTCACTTCCACAGGACAGATTAAGAAGAAAAGCAACAGTAAGAAAGATTTTATGGTTGCTGATGGCATTCAAACATGAACATCTGGAAAAAACTGAAAAGAGTTATTGAAAGAGTAATGAACAGCTAGAATAAGAGCTACAGAAAGAACACCAAAAGCAATAGCAGAAGAAAACTTCTCTCTCTTCAATGCTTGATGTTGAGCATTGGATCCCCACACAGATCAGAAAAGAGGCAGTGCTTCCAAAAGACCTTGTTGTATTCCAGATCAGTAACCATCCTTGCTCTAGGAATAAGCTTGAGAAAGATTAGGTAATATATATTATATATATTATAGTCTGAATCCTGGCTAGAAAAATAATGCTAGACTGGGGAAAGAAGCTCGGAAATTGAACCACACATCATTCAGTGACTTGAAAGTCTGATAGTAACTAAAGTTTATAAGAAACTTTCCTTCAGGTTTCAAGTAGAGTATGGGACACTGAGGACAGTGATATCTATGGTGTGGTCAACCAAAGAAAGACTCAATGGAGTGAAAAGTTCAAACCATCAGGCATCAGTCATCACACACAGAGAGGTAACTCCAAGGGGGTGAAACAGGCTTCTAGGAGGTGGAGGACCAGTAACGTCAGACTTGGTAAAGAATCCAGAAATTAAAGCAATCACTTTTTTGTGTCCCATATCCCCACACAGTTCTCCCGACTACAGCTGGTCCTCCTGTATTTAATACTCAATGTCCATTTAACAGGCAAACTTGGTCCTGTTCTATTTCTGCAATACAACATATTTCTCCTACTTTATTTTCTGCCAGTTCTTTCATTTTCCACGTGTTCATTTTACTCCTCCAAAGAAGGTAGACTGAACTGGTTTGCAGAGTTTCTTTGTTTCAGTAGCCTAGAATACAGAACTGCTGTACATCATATTTATATGTTTGCCACATTATTCAGTCCTTCATCTCATCCTTATTCTCTTTTATCATTATAGCTCCCCCTTCTATTTCTGTTGTCCTCCTCTACTTTCTATCAACCGAATTCCAATCATTAAATTTAATCTTAAAAAATAACTTTATATTTTATTGCCTGTCATAGCACAGTAACTAATACAACAGTATTCACGATACTGTGGGTGCTGCATTACCCTCTAAGATGACAGATGCTGAAGAGTGATTGATTTTTATTTCTGTGTTGTGCTGCTTTCATACTCTATTCTGATTGCTGCTGTAAACTGTATGCTAGCCTCAAGGGAGTAACGGCGATAGAGCAGAGTGCTGAACACCTCTCCAGTGGGAGAAAACGACATCACAATCTTATTGTAACCTAGTCTCAAGTCAGCATTAAAAAAGCTTCAATGGAAAGGAGAAAGGTAACCTGTATTTTTTTTTAAAAAAATTGACATCACTTCAGATACAGAAGTAGCTACACCAAAACGTTAGCTATGTAACTCCATAAGAACAAGGCACTATTTCCCCCAAAAGTTATCAGCTCCAAAAAACTGGCCACAATGAGAGTGATCTAGATGGAATTCAAGTAAAGAATTAAAAAGAATGATGATAAATACATTAAAAAAATAAAGAAGATACAAATAAACTTCTAAATGAATTTTAAGAAAATGGGGTAAGGAAATAAGGAGGTCTTTGGCATTAAGAGATTATTGATTGAATGGACCAAACAGATGCCTACCAGATATTCTATTCAAGCATACAACATATGCATTCTTCTGAGTACTTCACGGAACTTTCTATTAAATAAAAGAACTGTTAGGACATTGAAACATAGTACTGAGTGATGGATGAATCATTGAAAATATCAGAAAAGAAATTTTTAAAAATCCTAGAACTGAATGATAATGAAAACAGAATTTTCAAAAAACTGCAAGATGCAATGAAAGAAGTCCAAGTTGGAAAAATTATATAAATAATCTGTAAGTACCTGAATTAAAAAAATCAAGGATATCTCAACTAGCTAATTAATGATTAATTTTAAGGTCTTGCTTTTAAAAAAGCAGAACATAAAATTAAGGCAGAATTTATTGACATAAAAATGAAAAATACAGTTTAAAGAATCAATAAAATGAAGAGTTGATTTTATGCAAGATTAAAAGTATGAACAAATTAATAAAAAGAAAAAGAATTCAATTAAAACATTAGCAATGAACAGGGTACATTATAATAGATACCAGCAAAACTCAGAAACATCAAAAGAACATACCCTAAAAACCTATATTCCACTAAATTGAGAGGTCTATAATGATGGATGAATTTCTAGATGACTTTTCTTCTTCAAAATCAAACATAGAAAACATGAGGAGATTGAAGAGAGCTGTAGCAAGCAACTATATCAAAGCAGCAGCAAAATTTGGGCAACTTAAAAAATAATCAAGGTCCAGATAAATTCATTGACATTCTATCATGTCTTTAATAACTACAAACACTAACAGCTCTTAAATTGTGCCACAGAATTGAAAGAGATGGGAGGTTTGAAAACTATTCCTCAGATTAGGACACTGTTGTAATACAAACATAAGAAAAGTGAAAATGAAGAAAATAAAAGTTAAATAAAATTAAAGCCCACTTAACCTAAGAAACACAGATAAAAAACTTCTTAATAAAATATTTGCAAACTGAATGAAAGAATATAAGAAAAAGATTCATAGTGGTCAAATTAGCTTCATTTCACCCAGTAAACTTAACATATATACATCATATAAATGTACACTTGTGCAATAACAAAGAATGTTTTCTGGCAAAATAATGCTTTCTCTCATATAAGTGTTAATGAAAACAACAGTAAAGTGGACATATATAGATAGGATAAAGGCTATGTACAAGCATGGTATGGCCAGCATTGTGCTATTTTTACAGATTATATAATTTTATATATAAGAGACCCCAAAGACTCTACCAGATAAACAATTAGGGCTGACATTTCAACCAAGTGGCAAAATTCACAAATTACATTTTTTAAAAAAATGTGCACTTCCTATTTACCAATAGTAAACAAGAACAAGAGACAAACCAGGAAAACGGTTTCATTTACAATAGAAAAAAAAAAAGACAACGAAAACATCTTGGATCCTTGGATTAAACCTAAACCTAAAATCTCTAAAACAGAGAAAAAAATGATTAAGGAAGTATTTGTCAGGAAAATTTCCCATGCTCCTAGATTGGAGAAATTGATAATTTGAAAAACAACATCTCAAAAGCAGTCCAAAGGTTCAACACAGTTGTAACTAAAGGCCCAATATTCCACTGGCATTCTGAATAGAAATAGAAAAATTAACTATACAATCTGCATGGAAGCACTAAGGATTTAGATAACCAAAGGAATCCTGAGCAAAAGTTCAATGCTAGAGAGATCACCATACACAATTATGTTATAAAGCTATTGTAACAAAACCAGCATAACATGGGCACAAAACAGACATAAAAATCAATGGAATGGAATAGACAGCCACCTATATTCCCACACAGCTAGAGTCAGCTTGTTTTGACAAAGATGCCAAAAATACACATTGAAAATAAGAGGCTGTCTTTGACAAATGCTATTAGGGAAAGCTAATAAAATACTGGGGTAAAATATTGATAAATCATAATCAAAATACTAAGATTAGGTCCCTATATCTCATCCCATAAAAATCAACTGCAAGTGACTTAAAGTGATACTGAAGCCCAGATAACTGACAAATGAGGTCTATTGAAAGTAAGGAGTATGAAACCACAATCTATAGAATGGGGGAAAAGTCTTTGCTAATTATACATTTAACAGAGATTAATATCTAAAATATATAAATAAAACAATACTCACCAGCCAGGACCCACAGGATAAAGAACTAACAAATCAAGAGATTTTCTGCATGCTAACAACAAATGCATGAAGAAAGATCATGAACATATTCCCATTCACAATAGCCTCAATGAAAATACATTATCTATGAACAAACTTAAGAAGTAAAGGAAAAAAAAGAAGTAAAGGAACCGTGCAATGAGAAATTTTAACTTTGGTAGAATAGGATAAAGACACTCGAAAATGGAATGACATCCAATCTTTTGCATATGGAGTGATAGAATTAACGTGGTGAAAACAGCCACTTTAGGAAAAGCTATTGGGAAGCTCAGCGCAATGCCTATCAAAATCACATCCTTATCTCACTCATCACAGAAATAAAAGGAACAAAGAAACTATTCTGAAATTCATATAGTACCAAAAAAAAGAATGAGGAGGAAGAATGAAGAGGAGGAAAACCATTAAAAAATGGGCCTAAGAAATAAACACAGTTCTTAAAAGAGTAAAATAAAATGACATACAAATATACCAAAAGATAGACATAAAAGTCCAACAACTCTGAGATTTCATTTTAGCCCTGTCAAAACAACAAAGATCCACAAAACATAGGATAACCAATGCTAGAGATGTTGTGGATCTTAGAAGAGAATCCACAATACCATAAGGGAGGATGGAAATAGCTTGTATACATCATTGAAAATGTTACAGTCAAACTCCATTATTATGTACAACTAACAATTAATGCATAGAATTTTCCATCTTATGAAATTTTTTTCTGTTGTTGTTTATTGCAAGTTTAACTTCACGAGAGATTCCTAATAAGTACACCAGTGCTTGTCTTATACATAGAATTGCAAACTCACTAAAAATCCTTTTTTAGTAAATCATCCAGAGCTGGTTCTATTAATGAAAATGAAAACAAAATAGTTTTTGAAGAATAAAATGTGAGAAGTACTACTAGAAACTAGCTCATCCAATAAGGACTTTACTCACTTATTTATTTATTTGTTTGTTTGTTTGTTTGTTTAACTTTATTTTCTTATGTTTGGTCTAGCCTATATAGTCATTTAACACTCACCAACAAGGACACATTTTATCAAATGTATCATTAAGGAGGCTGATAACTAGACAAATACATAGAGTGCATTTATACAAATGAAAGAAGACACACTAGATATTTTAAATGTTAGTGTTCACTGTTGTATAAGTGGCTTTTTGTAGCCAGAACATTGTTATATAGTACAACAATAATTTCAAAGTGTTTTCAAAGCTCTGTATATAAGTCAGGTGATGGAAACAAAGAGGAAGAATAATAGATTACTTTTCTTTGCTGAGAGCAGAAATCAGATAAACTAAAGGTAATTCTTTATTGTGTAACTCACTCCACACCTTGGATAAAGGATGCAAAGAAATCAAGCTGAAACTGAGCTGGAAGCCTAACTATCCTGGCTAGCTTTTATAATGCCATAACGCAACATGCAAGGGACTGAAGTAAAACAGCTGTTAAATGCCTTACCCAGGAATGGACACTGTAACATGCAATATCAATCTTCTAGGCAAGATATTTCCAGTAATGCACTAGTGGCATGGCTATTCAGAGGTAGCTAACTGCTTTCTGATGGAATGTAAAGCCCATTCCATCAGAAGGAGTGTGTTCATCTCATTGTAAACTTGGCCAAATCATAGGCTCTATGGAGAAATGTACTCATGATATTTTGATAGTGGGGTATGTAGTCAAATTGCTGAGAATAAGTGACTGATTAATATCACCTTCAAACATTAGATCTCTATCACCTCATCCAAGGCCAGTGGAACACAGTGAAAAGGGATGGAAAGACTGTCACGAGTAAGAGGACACTGGCCACATGATATGAAAAGCATTATGAGCAAACAAAAGCATTAGCAACTTGCATAAGACAGGACTGAAAAAAGGAAAGGAATGAAAATTGTGAAAGTCTGAGAGGTACTAATTGAAAAGAAGGAGTTCAGTAGGAGTAGAAGAAACATAAGAGAGTATAATATGAAGGGGAGGGTAGGATTACAATACAGCATCTACATGCATGAAATTGTTCTTATGGTGTGGGACAGTGGTCTGCATTCTGTCAATTATATTTTAAATAAACTCTGATTGGCCAGTAGCCAGGCAGAAAGTATAGGTGGGACAACCAGACAGGAAATAGAGGTGGGTCTATGAGAACAGAATTCTGGGAAGGAGGAAGCCCATTCCTTAGCAATCCTGTGCCATCCACAGAGGAAGCAAGATGTGACTGCCCCGCTGAATAAGGTACTGAGCCACATGGCTAACACAGATAAAAATAATGGGCTAATAATGGGCTATATAAGTTATAAGAGTTAATAAAAAAGCCTGAGCTAATGGGCCAATCAGTTTATAGTTAATGTAGACCTCTATGTGATTTCTTTGGGACTTAATGACTGCAGGAACCAGGCAGGACAGAAACCCTGACAACATTCTTATGTATACTTGATGAAGGCATAAATCAGATGATATAATTTAATTATATAACAAATGGTTGGTTTATTACTTCCTTACTTGTACTGAAGACATTAAAATACATTCTCATATATTAAAATGGATAACTGTTCAAGTCAATTGAAAAGCAAAAGTTTGTTTTTTTCTTTGAAACATCTACAACTACAAGAGTATGTTCACTACATCATAAATTTTTCATTGGGAGCCAGAGCCAAACTTGGAGAACCTTTTTAAAAATGAAGCATGCATTTAAATCTCACATTCACATTCACATATCACTATTCACAAAACTGTGGCAAAGCATGATGAAGGCAATGCATTGAAGGTGAGTTGTGTTTACACTGAAAATTATAATAATAGGCCTTTGCATTATTTTTACGAATGAGCCAGGAAGATAATTTAGATGTTTAAGAAACAGGAAATAAATCACTGGTTTCTGCCTACAATATTTATATGAAAAACGAAACCTACAAAGTTTTTTCAATGTTTCTTCAAATATCCTAGTAGATGCTAATTAGTAACAATTTTTACTTTTTGTTAATATTTATTTATTTTTAAAACTCTATAAAACTTGTTATCTTTCCATAGTCTTAGTTTCTGGATATTACCATCAACAATAATAATGGAAAGAAAGGGCTTGTTATTCATTAAGTAGTCTTCTCAGAGTTTGGTAGGTTTAGCTATTTAGCCTCACAATGGCCATGTAAGATAAGTTTATTAGCATCGTCACTTAACACCAGGGCATTATTGATATATTATGCTTTATTTAGACTGTAAGAGAGAAAGAGAATTAATGACTGTGGTGGTGGTTTGAATGAGAAAGTCTCCTATGGGCTCATATGTTTGTCTCCAGTAACTGGTACTATTGAGGTTGGTATCAGAGACCAGAGAGGAGGCATTGTTGGAGGAAGCATGCCATTCTTTCCTTTCATTATTATGATTTCAAAAGCAATAAAAACTACAGAGATAAGAAAATACTCTATTGCCATAAAAAGACAGACAACTGGAATAGAATAAAGATTAACACATAAGTATATATATATACTTATTTGTATTATATATGTATATTTTATATGAATGTTTGATCAAACAATCCTCATTCAATTGCTGAGAAGTTTCAAGAGAGAAAGCATAATTTCCTTACTAATTGATGCAGATCAAATGGAGAACAGTAAAACAAGAAATATTTTCATGAATAAGATCTGTGTCTGTAAAATACTAGAAGAAATGTAGGAACAAAGATTTTGGACATTGGTCTTGGCAATGAGGAAAGCAGATAAATGGGGGTTACAACAGCTTAGAATATCCTGTGCAATAAAGGGAACTATCAAAAGAATGAGGAATAAAACTAATAGAATAGTTGAAAAGTATTTGGAAACTGCATCTAATAAAGTACTCACACATGATTTGTCAAACAAATTAGAAACATACATACACATACACAAATAGCATAGGACTATTCAAGTGCTTTATCCATTTGCTATATGTAACACACACATACACACTAACACACATTACATAGAATATTTATTACCATTATAAAATAGAAATCCTGTCACCTGCAATAATGTTGACACATTTGGAAAGTATTGTCCTTGTTGAAAATAGACAAGAAAGAAAAATACTACATAAATACACTTTATGTATAGGTGTTTAAGATGCAGGAAATAAATCATTGGGTTCTGCCAACATATTTATATGAAAAAAAATCATGGAAGCATTGAGTATTGCAACTGGTGGAACCTGGGGGAAACATTGGTGAAAGGACACCAAATTTCAGCTTTGCAAGATGAAGAAGTTCTGACTACCTAATACATAAAAATTGTATTGTAAGCTTACTTTCTGTCAAGACAATATGTCCTAAGAGGTCTCACACTTAGAAGAATATGGATCCAACTCAACATACCTTAGCAAGCAAAAGCATTTGCAGCCAAGCTTGTCAACCTACGTTCAATTCCTGGGATATATCCACAGGACGACGAAAGGAGAGAGCAGAGCCTCTCAAGTTGTCCTCTGACTTCCAGGAGTGCAATACAGTGCGCTCACGCGCGCGCATGCGCGCGCACACACACACACGCACACACTACAGTAAAACTTTGTAAAAACAAAAAGAAAAACAAAAAAATTATTGTGGTGATACAAACTTTTATAGGTGAGAGTATACATTTCAAAAGTGTAATTTCAAAATGTACATGTGGTAGAAATTTTATTGTATATAATGCAATAGTAACAGCAGAAATTAGAAAGAAAATCGCATCACAACATGCTAAAAGTCTTTCTGGCCTTAAGCCCTTCCCTGTCTTGGCTTCTTTCTCCTGGGACAGGTAAAAGGACTGAGACAGACCCAAACAATTGGCAATACATGACTAGTATATGGACTTCTAAACAGCCAGCATTTTTACAAAACATGAAAATTTTGCACATCTTCTATCTTCCTTCCCACACATTCTCAAACATATTTATTTTATCTTTCTATCTTCAATAACACTTTCATTTCTTAAGGACCATTAACACCATTCACATGCTTTTTTTGGCCTTGAAACCATCTATCTATTGGTTTTCTTGTCTGAATATAGGCAAAGTCTCTTCTGGCTTGTTATTCACTTTTGTTTCTCTTACTGGAGAAAGACATTGATCACCTAGGCTCCTAATTAGTTTGAGAATCTACTCCCACTTGTCATCTATTTTGTTTCTTTCTCGGAAACCTGAAAATCTCAGTAATGATTACTGAATATGTTTCCAATCTGAGAATTGCTGCAGTAACAGAAGCTATCAACACCTAAAGACTTCAGCCATTGCAACATAGAGATGGGTAAGGTCTTTGACACACAGCTTCCCTTGGAGAATCACTCTCTGAGCATACCAAATCTGAACCAAGTCTGCAAACTCATCGTTGAGCACTCAATATTTGACAATGTCAACATACACAACAAATTTCTAGTCCAACACAGGTATAGTCAAGAAAATAATAATCTAAAGCAATAAATATATTTCCTGCATGTACACTAATGTATATTTATAAATGGTCTGCACTAATAAAGAGACTGTTAAAAAGGGACCACACATTCAATAGTCTCAAGGCTTTCAGATACCTATGAAGAGCCAGAAGAAATGCTTATATATTAAAAAAGTTCATTATTTTCCATGTAATTGAAACTATTCCTATCCTAAATTTTGCTGTGACATTTTCTCTTTCAACAAACACAATATTAAAACATAAAAAAGAAATAAATTATAAAGAGATGAAAAACATTGAATTGAGTATAAAACTGACTGATATTCATCTTAAGGAAATAATTAAATGTAAGCTAAACATGAGATTTTTTCCATGTTAAAGACTACTCTTTTCTCCCCTGAAACTCCGAAGTGCCTTATAATTCACATTTAAAATGTCGATAAGGAATTAGAAGGAATCTAGAGTGAAATAGAGCACCAAGAAAAGAAAACCTCATAGTGACCTTTCTTATAATGCAACGAATAATCTAAGATTAAAACCGAATTGACAATATCAGAGAACTTAAACACATGATTGCTTTAATCTTCACTGAAGAGTTCACCTTCTCCAGCTGTCACTCACCCTCCAGGTTTTATAATAGAAAAATAAACTTATTTAAGAGAAAAAATGGAGGATTTTAAGAAACAAACTATTTAAAACTTTAATAGCTAGTCCAACATCTGAGCTATGAGAGACTACATAAAATGTGGTGATAGATATTATCTCCAGAAAAATGCCAATAGGATGTGCAAAGACAGTGAGTTTGACACAGTATACTAGATTCTTCATACTCTGAAATTTAAGGTGACTTGATGGGGTTAAAAGTCAATACTCAAGGGAAATCTGTGATTGAAGCAAGAACCTCTAACTACTCTTCAGCAAAGCTGTTTTTTTAAAAAAAAGAAAAGAAAAAAAGAAAGATTATATAGGAAAGCACACAAAATGAACAAAATGATTTTGCTCAATTCAGGTAAAAATAAATGAAAGATGCAAATAATTTATGCACTCTCATGAAGCACTCTTCAATGTGATTCAGTTTACAGAGTGTAGTCATCATATATAAATATTTGGAATCTCATTAAAACATAGTGTGAGTACATTAACACATCAGCTAAATTCTGAATCCTGGGCTTTCATTTTGAACAATGTAAAATAGACATTAGTGCTTACTATATCACTGCTTGTTTCTTTTGGCTTGGGAAGCAGGCTTAAATATTTTCTACTAAAAGGTGAATGAAATTGAAGCCCTCTGGGATTTAAAATCGTTTAGTCATATTCTGTTTTGAGTTTCACATTGTTCTCATGGACAAATATGGAAGGGAATAAATTGGAAACAAGAAATGGTCTGAGAAATAGTCTTACTCAAGGCTCTCATTTTACAGATGAACAAATTTAGCATCTACCAGTCCTCCAACAGATGCTGTAGGAAACATTATGACTCCACATCTCTCCTGTCATAAGAGCTTGTTGCCCATGAGACCGAGCCACTTGGAATCGTAAATCTGCCTACATTGTATCACTTTGAATAACCAGATAGTCTATTAATAAATCTCATGAAATAAGTCCCTAGCTTTATTTGCCATCTTATTTTATGATCTGTCAAAGAGGCATTCCCTATTCCACTGCCCTGATTTTAATCTTAGCAAAACTGAAATACAAAGAAAATTTCTGGCAACAAACACATTGTATAAGTAGCAATCCACATTGTTGAGGTGATATGTTCGGGAGATATTTGGCTTCTTACCAAAAGCATAGGCCAAGACTAATTGCAGTTGTTTTCTTTTGAGAAATAGACAAAAAAATGGCAAGACTGCTGTTAAACCCTCATAACACAGAATCATGATATTTATTGATCCACCTCAAAACCGCTGGAGTTTCCTTGTACCAAGGCTTTCAAAAAGCAAAGTACTCTCTGTATATCATGCACATTAAGGTTTTATTAAAAATTCAATGAAATATTTATACCTCAGTTATAAATCCCAGATGGGAAGATGAATGCAATCAAGACATAGCGATTTTCCAATGAGTGCTTTATACATAGAACATTTTGTTATTGCAAAGGATGCCTTTTAGTTTTAATAGTACAATGGTTTTTGAAGTGACCTACTTCTTAGACAGGCACGACACACATGCATACTCATTCAATTCTTCTTCTCCAGCAACAGCCCCCTCACCGAATGAAGAATAAAGCAGGTTTATAAGAGAATTCCCACAGGTCCTATTTCAAATTTCACCGGGAAATTTAGAAATAGCTTTACATTTCTCTAGGTAATTCAGAAATCATTTCATAATAACGCATAATAAAATTCATGAAGATATTAAAGTAAAATCCTTTATATTAAAATTCCCAAGATAACATTTCTTACAGTAATTCCATTGTGCAAGTGCAAAGGCAATTGTCAGTAATTCCAAATGATGTCAATATTTGAGGAGAGGGGATATCTCTGTCTCGTAACAGGCATAATGGCCCGCTGGATTTCAGAGGAAAGGAAGGCATCCTGGCCTCAGACTTGATACCAGGCACTGTGTCCCCAGAGGAGTTACTACTACTGATGGTTCAGTTATAGTTTAAAATTTACAAAGACTGTATCTTTCTAGAATGTCTTTTAAAAATTTGAGAATTTTTATGTGTGGTCCTAAGTACCAATAAAATCCCATATAAAACTTATTTCCAAACTGGCTTTTTCTTTACAATAAACATCAGTATTTGGTCTGAGGATGTTTTAGCCAGGCTTTCTTTAAGTGCTTTTAATAGTATTTAGTGGAATGGACACTGTGATAAACATAACACACCCTAAAAGAACAGGGAGAAGACACCTTTGTCAAGTTACTGGACTTCAAGTTCCATCATGAAATTTAAGTTTATAGTAATGTCAATGAAGACTTGCTTAAGAAGTGTAGGGATTGAATACCAACCATGCTCTTGCAGTCCCCCACAAAACTGAACCAAAACATCTCTGAAGTATTTTTCTTATCTTTCTAGTTTTAAAATTTTGATATTTATCTAATAGAAATGATGTTCTGACTTATCATTGTTCTTAAATACTTTATAGCACAATTTGGAATTTTGTAAATTCAGACAGAAATCATTGTCACTTAAATGATTTCAATATTATCACTAAGATTTCCCATTTTATATTAGTGTAAATATAATGTCTTTAAAAATTCATAATATTCTCAATGTATAATACTGTGCTATTATCTTCTGCGGTACAATTCTTCTTTTGCTTCTTTGTGAGCATTTCTTCATATTTTTTGAAAATTCTTCACCACAGTGTCCATACTATCATCTGCTTTCCATTCATTGCTCAAGCCTAATTAGAAAAGTTGGGCTGTTGTGTGAGTAGGAATTTGACCTTGACCAATATTCTGCTTTTAGCAACAAAACAGCACCTTAAAAGTTCACATTCAAAGACTTTTCTTCAAGAGTTTCACTTACCCATTTTTTCTTTATTTAATTCTCTCCTTTATTTATTTATTTTTTTGGTTTTTATACAAGTTTAGAGAAGTAGAAAACGATGAGCAAGGAGATAATCTTATAAACTCTCAGTAAAGATAGACACAGGAGGCAAATGTAAAGTGGAGAAAGAAAATTCTGGAAAAAGAATTTCAAGCAATTAAATTTTAGTATCATGTTTTGAAAATGTAGATCTCTCTAGTAGAATAAGAGGAGAATAAAGGAAACCTGCAAACAAAAAGCACACTTTCTTAACTATTTTATCATGTTTTATCATCACACTTCCTAGAAAATACACCCAGGTGTGATCAGGGGCAAGGGCCTTCAATTTTCCTGTCCCAATAGAGCCAGGAGAAGCCCAGCAAATGTGACTCTGCCTGCTCCTCTCAAATAGCCGGATATCTAACCTCCAGAGAGGCCTTCCACTCAGCTGACCTTTCTGCACTTCTTCCTGCCCTTCCAAGGTGCATTGCAAATTAAACTGACTTCATTGTCTTTCTAGTCAGACTCCTCACAAGTTAATTCTAGACATAACAGAATAGTAACTGAGAGCTGAGACATAACCTGAAATTGGTGAGTGAAATACACAGAAATTCCAGGACTGCATTCCTTCTTGCTCTCCCAACCCACAACAAACAAGTAAGTCTTAAAAGCCCTCCATCCACGCTGGCATGGAATAAGTCTTAGACTTTCTCTGAAAACATGAAATCACAACTTCTAATGTAACTCAGATCAGCATTTCTTAAAGCTGATTGTCTTTGACACGTTTGTTATTTTATGATTGCCTGGCTAGATATCTTCATTACTCTACTAATTATTTCAAGTGTAGCAGAACCCTTTAATCTAAAGAAAAGTGTGCTTGCTTCCTCCCATATAATTCTGCAGAGGCCACCGTAAGGAAGTGTTTATTTGCTTGCAGAAGGCCTGATTGCCATTTGTTTAGCTTGCAGGTTGATGAAGCTTTGGGATAGAAAACCATGCCTGTGCTCATTGCTCATCATCCAGTACTGGAAGAAACTTGGTGGGAAACTTGGCTGTTATAATAACTTGTATTTGCCTTGATAATTTCCAAATTTTAGATGAATTTTTATTGAAAGTACAGCTAGCTTGGTTTAAACAGGCATGAACATTCTTATCACAACATGTGAAGTTAGAATTCCCCAGGAGTCTATAAACCGTTTTGAATATTTTGTGTCCTTTTAGAATTAAACCCCTTTAGATGTCACACAGAATATCCTTGTTTTTTTCTTAAGATTTTCTTCATTAAACACAAATGCTGAAAATGAGCTTATATTTAAATATGGATGATGAAGAGACGTAAATGTATGATTGTCAGCAGTATTGTCCTATTAAATGAAGATAATGATCCAGAAGTAGTGCTTTGTTTCTTGAGTTCTGCATACATTTTATAACTATTTTCAAACTCCAAATCATAGAGAATGCTACACAGACATAATAATACATGCAATACATACCTTGTTAAACATCTATTAACCAAAAAGTGGTGTAGGATACAATAAATACTGCTTGAACAACAAAAATATTATTCAAATTAGTCAAAAACAATGTGTTAATTTTTCAGTAGGAGAGATATAGATGATCAAGACATATCTTGACAATAAGATATCTTGGGTAGCATCCTAGCTGAAGAAAGGAACAGAAATATTTAAAGTAAAACATAATGCACAAAAAGTAGTGAACTGTCTAGTTTAGACTCCAAAGTCTGCCATTGGTCATTGAGTCAGCTACTCCTGTGGAAAATGCAATCATGCTAAAACTCAGTTGTTTAAAGATAAATTGTTGTTGTCTATGGCCTATGGGATTTCTGGCATCAGAACTAGAAAAAGTCCTAAGAAAAACCAGTATAGGCTCTAGGTCTTTCAAGAGGTTACAGTCAAGCGGTATATAGAGTTGGAAATTGGGGAAACACCTGGGGGCTTTTCTTAGTCACTATTCTAAAGTTTAAGCATTTAAATAGATGAGCTTATTGGGCCATTCTTATTCGGACCACCACAGGACTCAGTATACAGTTGTTCCCAACTTTCCTAATGTTGCAGCCCTGTAATACTATTCCTCATATTCTGGAAAGCTCCAATCATAAAATTGTTTTTGTAACTACTTAGTGTAATTTTGATACTGCTGTGAATTGTAATGCAAATATCCTCATTTTCCAATGGTCTTAGGCAACCCCTGTGAAAGGGAAGTTAGACTACCAAAACTGTCCATGACCCATGGTCATAGAAATTTTTAGAACCACTGTCATAGAAGTTTTCTTCTCTTAGAGTAGTAGGTTATTATCTGTTCTTTATGTGGGCTGATTTAGTCTTTCTCACAAGATGGTGGTCACGGTTAGGTAATCAAGTGGTTTTCAGTGTACCTTAAAGCTTAAAGAGTAATGCAACCAAGTAACTGTGTGGACATTGAATCACCTCATTGACTTAGTCTTGGAAGTCTCTCAGTCACTCTGCAATACTGATGCATACAAGCAGTTCAAGTACAAACAAGCAGGTGATTCAACAGCAACTGGACAAAGCTTGTTTTTTTTTTATTCTGGCATATTTCTCTTAGCCTAATGATTTCAGCATGCATCTATGTTAGAAGATAAGTCAAAATTTCATTCCTTTAAAAGTTGTTGTTAGAAAATTTTCATTTTATTTGTGCATTGCATTCTGTTTATCTGTTTACCGTGAATAGACATTGGAGTCTTTCTTTTGACTACAGTGATATGTTAATACCCCTATGAATATGGATGAGGTGCTAGGATACCTAGCTTTAACAGTTTGAGGAAATTTATTAAATTGTTCGATAAGCATATTCCCATCTGACTATCAGATTATCATTTAAGTGACTCTAATACTTAAGTTATAATTACAAAACTCTTAAACTATTAATATCCATGTCTCAAGATCTTAGAAGCGGGGGATCAGGGACATTGAATTTGAACAGTAACCAATTTAGAGATGGTGCACAGTATAAGAAAGAACGTTGTCTATAATTCTTTCATTATCAGTGGTTTTTCATTTTAAAATCTGAATTTGAAGTCATCATTACAGGTAGATATTTCTATAAATACAGTAAAAAGGTTTTACTTTCTGGGTTTCATATCCTGAACTGAGGTTCAATTCTTTGGTGCGACTTGAAGAAAAGAAAGAGAATTTAGGGAAAATTAATATAGAGCTATTTTGCTGATTTTTTTTAATTAAATCACTGCTTGGGCTATTAGCTATAGCTTCTTATTGGCTAGCTCTTACACCCTAAACTTGCCCATCTCCATTAATCTGTGTATTGCCATGTGGCTGTGGCTTACCAGGTAAAGTTCCATCCCCAGCATCTGTCTCTGGCAGAGCTACATGGCATCTCCTGACTCTGCCTTCTTTCTCCCATCATTCAGTTTACTTTTCCCTGCCTAGCTCTGTTCTGCCCTTCTATAGGCCCCAAGCAGCTTCTTTATTAATCAGTGGTAATCACAGCATACAAAGGGGAATCCCACATCACAGACTACAGGAAGGGAACTAACACCTAGGTGTGGTTTGAA
>LOJH01020285.1:7632-20818 GCA_001685095.1 Ellobius talpinus
ACACACACACACACACACACACACACACACACACACACACTGCTCGCACAGAGGCTAGATAAAGACAAGATACCTTCAAAGCCCTGTCCCCAGTGACCTAGTTTCTCTAGAGAGGTACCATGTTCTAAAGCTCCCATGACTTTTCCCAACTAGGTCCTTTGTAAGACACATCCCTAGTGTCATGGCTCAGGACATTGTTCAAGTAGAGGAGACTGGAACGCTAGATTTTAAAACCAACTTTAAAAATACAATAGTGTCATTTTATTTTCCTCATTTTTATGAGACTACTTTACAGGAAAAACAGTTTATTATGAATATTATCAAACAACCCCTTACGATAGTGTCATAAGGAAAATCTTAACTATCTACAATCAAGAAAACCAGACTGTGTTGAGTATAACGACAGTATTATAAAGGTCCAGTTCTTCCCTATTTACTCTTTCTGTCCTGTAAAATTCCAACAAAAATTCCACCAGCAGATTTTTGAAGAGTATAAACTCTAATTTAAAAATATTTATTTTTTTATTACTTTGGGTTTTTAAAATAGAATTTATTGAGCTATAACTTACATGATGTGTCGCCATCAACCAACGCTACAGCTGAGACAAAGGACAAAGAACAGCTGCAAGTCTCTCTCTCTCTCTCTCTCTCTCTCTCCCTCTCCCTCTCTCTTCCATTGTGGGAATTGAACTCAGTGCCCAGGGTCTCACACATGGTAGGTGAGTGCTTTGCTGCTGGGCTGCACACACCCTTAGAGCTCTCTCTCTCTCTCTCTCTCTCTCTCTCTCTCTCTCAGAAGGCATCCTGTTAAGTTACTCAGGCTAGCCTTGAACTCTGTGAGGCAAGCCCAAACCCTTGATCACACCTGCCTCATGCTGCCCAGTAGTGGGAATCACAGGGCTTCACACCAGGCCTTAGCACTCATTTCCAATCGAAGAAATTTCCTTTGCCCTATTCCTTTGTCTGTGGACACAAGGTTTAGCTTAAGGGTTATGTAATCTTGGTCTGTTTGAGTAAACGTTTCAGTATACTACCTTTGGGTAGATGTTATATGATATAAATACATAATGAAGCTTTTCCAGAAGAGCTTTATTCAAATTGACTTATAAATAATGGAGTACTCTCACAAAATTAGCTGAAAAATGCTTTTAGTTCATAGGACTTAAAACTTGACAAGTAAGTTAATTTTAGTTTGTTGGCAAACTAAAACAGAAACATCTCCCTCACTGTTAACTTCTATTTTACCCGTGTCTATATTTACATGGGGTCAATGTTTAAGATGCAGTCTCCATCACGTTCTCAGTTTCAAATATCACTTCCTGGTTCATCACTAAACAAAGTTATTAATGAAAAGATAATTTTTCTAAGTTAAGGAATTTGGAAGGATTGTTTTGAATTAAAAATTTAAAGAGGCTACAGAGAGAGTTCCAGGATAGCCAGGACACAGAGAAACCCTGTTTCGAAAAACCATCTCCTCCTGAAAAAAAAAAGAAAGAAAACAATGCCCCCCCCCCAAAAAAGAAAGAAACCAATGTGGCTGGTGAGATGGCTCAGTGGCTGGAGGCATTTACACATTGATCTTACAAACTCTAATTAAAATAAATTAGATTTAGAGCCTGGAGAGATGGCTCAGTTGTTAAGAGCACTGACTGCTCTTCAAGAGGACACATGTTTAATTCCCTGCACCCACACGGTGGACCATGACGTCTGTGACTTTAATCCCAGGGGCTCTGGGGGCATCTTCTGGCCTCTAAAGGAACCAGGCATACACATGGTACACAGACATGCATGCAAGCAAAACATCCATACACACAACACAAAATTTAAAAGTTAATGAAGATATTATTCATTAATTCACTCATTTGTTTTTTTAAGGTCGGGTCTCTCTCACTCTCTAGCCCAGGGTGGCCTCAAACTCATGGCAATCCTGCAGCCTCAACCAGGCACAAACCATCATAACCACCTTATTTTAATTGACACATAAGTACACATATTTACAGTGTACAGTATAATAATTTGATACATGTATACAATGTGCAGTAATTGAATTAGGGTAATTACCATTTTTACTTCAAACATTTATCATCTCTTTGTGTTTGGAGCCTAGAAACTCCCATTTCCCAATTTTTTATAAAATACATAACAAGTCGCTGTAAACAATACTCACTTCCCTGTGCTATATAGCAATAAACCTTTTCCTCCTGTCTGCTATATGCTTGTACTCACTATCCAACTTCACTGCCCCACCATTCTAGCCTCTGGTACTCAGGATTTAATTATTTTCTTTGAGACCAATATTTTTAGTTTCACATGTGAGCGAGAACCTGCAGTGTTTTTCCCTGCATCTGGCTTATTTTATTAACATATCCAGAAGAACACTGAAGTTTTTGAGAAGGAATGCATATCCAGGAAAACCTTAGAAAAGCAGAAGAGAGGGGCTTATCTCAACAGGCATTAAAACATTCTGTATAGGTACATTAATACAAACGATGCAGAGTCAGGAATAGACTAGCAGACTAATGGGGCAGAATATATAGGACTTTGCTGCACACATAGAGAGCAGCATCAGGGATCACTTCGGGGGTGGGTTGCCTGTTAAAGGATTCTGAGAAAAGTAGTTCTTTAGAGAGTAGTAGAGCAAGCGCTATTGGATCCTCACTGCGTATACACACTAAAGTAAAATGTCTAGTTTAACAGTGGAAATAGTGTAAAAGATAATGATACAAGAATCAACCATAAGGATCTGGTTACTGTTAGCTGGGTGCTTTCTCTAGCCCAGTGGTTCTCAACTTGTGAGTCATGACACCTTTGGGGGGGCGATGAACAACCCTTTCACAGAATAAGGCCATCAGAAAACACAGATATTTACATTACAGTTCATAACAGTAGCAAAATTACGGTTATGAAATAACAACAAAAATAATTTTATGGGTGGGGGTTATCACAACGCGAGGAACTGAGCTAAAGGGTTGCAGCATTAGGAGGGTTGAGAAAGTGCTCTAGCCCTTTTCCTTCATCCTTCTGCATGGACTCACTGAGTGTGGAGATGGTTTTGAGGGGGTTCTTGAGTACCTCTGCTTTATTGATGCAGATATTATGTGCATGGTGAGGGGTGGGAGAAAGCGGCTTTTGTTGTGGAATATTTAACTATGTTAAGATGTGTTACATTTGTTTGTGTTGTGGAATATTACTTTAACTATGTAAAGATGTGTTACATTTGTTTAGACTTCATTTGTTTAACGATGTAAAGATGTGTTGCTTTGCCTACCTAAGGCACCTGATTGGTCTAATAAAAAGCTGAACAGCCAATAACTAGGCAGTAGAGGGCTAGGCAGGGCTGATGGGCATAGAGACTAAGTAGGAGGAGGAATCTAGGCTCCAGAGAAGAGAGAGAAGAGAGCAAGGGAGAAAGAGGAGACCTACCCTCGCCCCCACTGGGGCCAGCCAGGCAGCCGCCAGCCAGTCATGGTGTAGGACATACAGGATGAAGGAATGATAAAAAAAAAAGACCCAAGTCAAAATGTAGATAAAGAGAAACAGGTTAAATTAAGTTATAATAGCTAGTGGGACAAGCTGAAGCTAAGGCTGAGTATTCATAACTAATACTAAGTCTCAGTGTCTCTATTTGGGAACTGGTTGGTGGCACAAATGAAAGCCTGCTTTGAACATATATTTGATGGTTAAGAGAGAGATGGTGTTAAACCTGAGAAAAACTCATTTCCATGACTGCCTAGTTAAGCAGGCTTTACTTAGACCGGCCAGACGGCCACCTCACTGGCTTTTAAGGTCCCTGTTGACCTTTTAGGGTCAGCTGTTGACTGTTAGCACCCAGACAGAAGGGTGGGGGGACCCAAGGCTGCCTGTGGGGTACATAAGTCATAGTAACACCTGGACAGAAGGGTGGGGGACCCAAGGCTGCCTGTGGGGTACGTAAGTGATAGTAACACCTGGACAGAAGGGTGGGGGAACCCAAGGCTTCCTGTGGGGTACGTAAGTGATAGTAACACCTGGACAGAAGGGTGGGGGAACCCAAGGCTGCCTGTGGGGTAGATAACTACAGTACGTCCTCTGGAAGGGGAGTCATCACAGGTGTTCAGAGCTTTAGCAATGCAAAAGGGGTGGGTATACATCGTGGGGTTACGAATTCAGAATAGGTTGAAAACCATGGTTTGCAGGATACATTAGGCTTAGGAAACAAACTTATTCTTGTAAGTTATGGAGACAATAACAATAGCGCGGTGGCTCCCTAGCAACAATGTGGCTCCTGTTGGTGTTTCCACAAAGGCTCAGCAAGTAAAAGCCATATATAGTGCAAGTATAATTAAGATGGCAAGTGATGACATTTAGAAAAAAAATATTAGGAAGACGAGAGGAAAATTTTCTGAGAAAATTATAGATGGTAGAAAATAGCTTTACCAAATTCTCTTTAAATTATTTTTGAAAGTATAGCTTAGTTAGGTTGGAAGGTAGTGAGAAGTACTTGTCTTGTGTGAACATTCAGGAGAGTGTTTATGAGGGAGACATTGTCTCCTGGAAGAGGCAGTCTAGAAGAACAGATTTAAGTTAGAGGATAGTCTCAGCTAGTAAATAAATATAACGACAATGGCACAAAAACAAGGCACATCTAGTACTAAGTGTGAGGCAGGTAGTATTGACACTGAGCCTACAGTGGTAATCAGGGCTGCTTCCTTGACCATCTTACACGCCTCCAAAAGAGCCTGCTGTGCCCTACCGCTAGCAAAGAACATCAGAGGCCAAAAGAGCCCTATTCTCTTCAAATGAGGGTGAGATGCAGGAAAGCCAGCTTATGTGCTATAGCAGTGTCCAGGGCTTGCTTTTTCTTAATGGGAATAAGATATAAGTTATGATATATAAAAAAAACCATGAACACATAAAGTTCTTTGATCTAACTAGAATTTTTATGTGAAGGTATGTGTATTGTAATCTGTAGTCTCAATATTAAAAACTTCTTTCTCTAATAAGACTAGCCATTGGAGAGTTCATTCGA
The DNA here is from genome assembly GCA_001685095.1 of Ellobius talpinus. NCBI lineage: Eukaryota > Metazoa > Chordata > Mammalia > Rodentia > Cricetidae > Ellobius > Ellobius talpinus. Next base: position 12,641 of record LOJH01020285.1, read on the forward strand.
TAAATAGACAGAAAATGAATATTTAGTAGAAAGAAAGAACACGAAATTGTATGAATAAAGTGGTTAAAGTATCTAGGGAGAATGTTCTGAAGAATGGCAGTAGCTTGCTAGGCTGATAAAAATGCTAATTGCTTAGTACTGTTTTATTTCTATAAAACATCAATTGTACGAATATAAAGACATTAGAAAATGGGGCTGGAGAGAGGGCTCAGTGCTTGCTGTTCTTACAGAGGAACTGAGTTCAGTACCTAGCACCCAGGTGGCATGGCTCACAACCACATGTAACCCCAGCCCTAAGTGATCTCTGGTGCCCTCTCCTGCTCTTTAACTCTCTCTCATACACAAACACAAACACTCTAGAAATATTAGAAAACAAAAATAATGACCTAAGATTTTTAAGAAGGAAAACATTTTAAAATGGGAAAGCCATAAAATCAGAAAATGGTAATTAAATTCTGTTTTATTTCACAGCTATTGACCTCTGATGAATTGACGGGACTGGGACCTCTAATAAACAGTATATGGAGAAGCCATGTTGACCGTGGTATGAGCCCATTGGTTATATTGGGCAATTTCTTTGTTAGAGTTACTAATGGCATGGTAAACAGCAGGACCAAGAGCCACTGGGGAGGAAAAGGGTAGCTTCAGCCTCCAGCCCTCAGGCCAGACTCCATCCAGTGGGAAGGCAGAGTAGAAACTTGAGGTAGAACAATGCTGTTTACTGCCTTGCACCCCCTGACTGCTTTCTTCTACACACCAGGATCACCTGCCTGCGGGTGGGAGTGGTACCTCTCACAGCGATCTGGGCCCTTCTACATCAATCATTAATTAAGAAAATGTTCCACAGGCTGGTCTATAGGCCAATCTGGGGGCGCACATTTTCTCAGTTGAGGCCTCTTTTCCCAGATAATTCTAGCTTATGTAAAGTTGACAAAACAAAAGCAAAAATAATGACTATATTTTTAAAAAATTAAAATCAAGAAATTTCATACAGGTATGTGTTGTACTCTTCCATACCTTCCTCCTCTCCCTTCCTATACCCTTCCCTCCCATCTGTCTCCCTTGTTGCCCTAATTTAACTTTACACTTTGTTTATGAATATCTGATTTTATTGGGCTATATGAAATCTAGGAAACAGATGAGAAAAAATAGGCTATTTGTTTTCTGAGATTTAGGTATGATTGTTTTCAGTTGCATCCATTTTTTCCCCTGCAAACACATTATTTTATTCTCTTCACTGGAAACAATTTCATTGTGTATCCATACACCACAGATTCTCTATTTGTTCACCTAGGTTGGTTCCATGGCTTAGCTGTTGGGAATAGAGCTGAAATAAATGCTGATGTATGAGTGTCTCTGTGATATACTGACTTAGAGGCCTTTGGATAAATGCTCTGGAGTGCTGTGACTGGCTGGGCATCCAGAGATCTATTTCTATTTTATTTTTTGAAATGTATACACTGCTTTCTACAGAGGCTGGACTAGTTTGCATTCCCATTAGCAATGTCTAAGAGTTCCCTTTTGTCTGCGTCTTTGTCAATCATGGTTTTCCTTAATGACTGACATTCCTACTGAGCTAAGAGGAAGCCCATGGTAGGTTTGGTTTGCTTTTCTCTAGTGAGCTAGTGAGGCTGAGCAGTTTTTGCATGTTTACTGGCCATTTGTATTTCATCTTTGTAGACTGTTCATTTCATCACTGCATATATTGATTGAGTTGTTGGAATTTTTTAGTTGTTGGAGTTCTTAGTCTGTTCTAGATATTAATCCTCCATCAGACACATAGTTCAAGATTTTATCCCATTCCTATAGGCTTTTTGTCCAATTAATGTCTCCTTGCCCTTTTAATTTAATTTTAATTAATGTCTCCTTGTCTTTTAATTTCATGAGGTCCTGTTTGTCAGTTGCTGGTACTATTTTCTGGGTAAGTAAGGTCCTATTAGGAAAGCCCTTTTCTAGATCTTTAAGTAAGATAATTTTGCCTCTAATTGTTACTGATTTTTTATGCCTTTTGATCCATGTGGAGTTGATTACTGTACAGAAATTAGGGTCTAGTTCATTCGCTGGCTGCCTTAGCTCCTTTGTTGAAAACACTATCTTTTCTCTGGTATTTTCGATTCTTCTTTCATTCGACCCATGAACATGGAAAGTTGTTTTTTTTTTTAATCTACCAGTGTCTTCTGAAATTACTTTCTTCAGTGCTTTAAACTTTTTTTTGGTGGAGGTCTTTCACCTGTTTGCTTTGGCTTACTCCAAGGCATTTTATTTCCATGAGGTGATTTTGAATGGATTGCTTCCCTTGTTTCTTAGCATGTTTGTTACTGATATCCAGTCATTGGTTTTTGAATGTTAATTTTGTATCTTGCCCCTTTCTGAAAGTAGCATCTTGGAACTCACAGAGATCCACCTGCCTCTGCCTCCCGAGTGCAGGGATTAAAGGCGTGCGCCACCACCGCCTGGCTCCTGAAAGTAAGATTTCTAAGAGTTTTCTGGTGGCGTCTTTAAAATCTCATGTACAGAATCATAGGATCTGCAAAGACAGGGCAACGTCTTTATTTCTCTTTACATCATTCTTCTTTGCTTCTCTTGTCTCACTGCTCCCACAAAGACTTCCAGCAGGAGACTTGGGATGTAGGGAGTGGGGACTCCTGCAGTAGAGCACTTGCCTTGCAAATGCAAGGACTGGATTTGATCTTCAGGAACAGGTTAGAGATACCTGGTTCCGTGGTACTCGCAGTCTCAATAAGAGGGAGGCAGAGACTGGAGGGTCTGTTTGGCGTGGTTTATGGTGTGAAGCCTTCACTCTGTTGAGCTCTTTCTTCTCTTCCTAGTCCCCTCACAGCTTTTATTATGAAGGGGCACTGGGCTCTGTGAAAGACTATTGAGAGGATCATGTGATTTCTGTTCTTAAAATTTTTCTTTAGAAAAAAATTTGTTTGAAACAGTTGTAACCCAAGATAACCTGGAACTTACTGTATGGCCCTGGTTCATTCTGAATATTGCAATCTTCCTGCCTTGCCCTCCCAGCTTCTAGTGTTTTAGATATGTGCTACCATGCCTGATTTATAGTTTCATTTTCAATGTATGCTTTTCTTTTCAATTGCATTTTTTAAAAAAATTTCTCATATGTGGAATCAGAATTCTATTACATTTATAAAAATTGCAAAAGAATTTAGTGGGGCGGCAGTAATATACCTCAGTAGTTGAACAATTACCTGGTGTGTGTATATGCCCCAGCATTTGATCTCCAGCACACAAAAAAGCAAAACTTACTTACACATATCAAAAACTGTCAGCTTACCCTCAAATAGTCTGCTAGCAGCAGAGTGAAGTCAGAAATATGGTTTAACAACATACACATATACACACATAAGTATACATATATGTTTTATATACAACCATGCATCTATCGATGTTTATATATTTAGATACAATTATGTGTTATTATATAGATGATATGTTTCACAATCCATAATTGTCTTCATATAGGGATTTTTTGACTCTTGCTTTTTCTTCAGTTATATTTTATTGAATTTCTTAGATAGCAGCTCGTATTCATTCTTTTGAATTTATTCTACTGCAATTGTAACATAATTTAGTGTTTTGCTCCCAGATGTTGAGAATTACACTTATTTCTCTTCCCTTTTTTTTCCCTACCACAATGACCAATGCTGCAATAAAGTAGGGCATCAAGGGTTGTCTGATGTAAACAGCCTGAAATCATTATCAAAATACACAGTTCTTATATCTGAGTAAGACTAATTTTGTGGGGGTTAATTCACAGAAGTAGGGCTCTAGCATAAAGGATAAATTCATACAATTCAAAGTTATTAATTAATTAATTAATTAATTAATTAATCTGTTTATTTATTTATTGTGTTTTTTAGATGCAGTGTTTCTCTGTGTAGCTCTGGCTGCCCTGGAACTTGCTTTGTAAACCAGGTTGGCCTTGAAGCCAGTGATCTGCCTACCTGAGTACTGGGATTCCTGAGTACTGGGATTCCTGAGTACTGGGATTCCTGAGTACTGGGATTCAAGGTGTACACCACTACTGCCTAGCTTAATTTTTTTTAATTTCCATTTTTTTTGTCAGACTACTTAGTAAAATTGTCATTATTTATATTAACACAGATATGGATGTCATTTCTCCTTAATCCTTATCAGAAATCATTCATAAGTGTATTGCTGGCTTTACCACCAATATGCTTGTATTCATGTTTGTTTTAGATGGAGTTCCTTTCTGAATTGCTTAGTCATGTCCTTCATTCATGGGCTTCATGGGCTGTTTTTTTTTCTATTAAAAAAGGATTTATTTTGAGAATGTGTTTATGTGGGAGGGAGTATGTGCAGATGAATGCAGGTGGAAGCTAGAAGGGGGGTTAGTTCACCTGCAGCTGGAGTTACAGGTACTTGTGAGCCTTGTGGTGTGAGGTCTGGGAACTGAGCACAGGGCCTCCACAAGAGCAGCAAGGGCTCTTAAGCACTCGGCCGTTCTCCAGCTCCTTTCTTCTTAAATGGATTTTGGTTTACTGGTCTTGGATGAGAAAGTTTTCCATTAGTAAAGATTACATGTACTTTATAAATTTTCTTCTGGAAATTTGCTACTTAAATTCTTCCAACTAATACTTCTGGATTTCGGGTCTTCTGGATAACTACCCAATTGTGTGAGCATAGCCCAGTATGATTGCCCCACCGTAGGCACACTTTATGTCTTTCATAGGTGTGTATTACTCTTGGGCTCTCTGTGCTTTATGCCATGTTTTCTATGTTGCTATTCTAACAGCTGAGGAATCTCAGTGTGTCTTCTGCTATGGGGGATCTTTTTCATATTCCCATTTACTTTTCCATAGAAATTTATGATTAGTTTACTCAATTACTAAAAGCAAAATATAAAACAGAAACTTCATTAAGAGTCTCCTGGGACAAGATACTTCCTAAGATGCCTCAGAGGCAAAACGTTCTTGTTGTCAAGACGAGTGACTTCACTTTGAACCCTGAGCCCTATGTGGTAGATGAAGAAAACTGATGCAAGTTGTCCTTGGACCCCCACGTGTTCACCTGACTACACGTGTGTGCGTGCGCACGTGCACACATGCACACACATGCATATTAAATAATGAACTCTCAAATCTTGGGTCTCATTGGAATTACATTCAATTTGTACTGATTTGGGGAGGATCTTGATACACTTTTAGTCACCCAATTCAAAGGCAACGTATGTCATTCCGTTTGTTATGGTTCATATTCATATTTTATCATTTTCCTTTATTATATCTTCATTTTTTGTTGTTGTCATCGTTGTGACTAGATAACAGTCTTCTTTGAACAGTGTGGTCATTTCATGTGGTCATCAGCATATCTTGTATCTTCTTCCTTCCTTTTCTTCATTTCCACCTCTATCAAATATAACCTGGGGAATCAGTCACCAAGGCCTTGTCTTTAAACTTTATTTTGGAGGCTTATAAAGGTGAAATATGACCTATTAAGTGTATTTTTTATAAGCAATATAGAATACCCCTCCTCATATTTAGGAAAATGAGTAAAGTTCGATTGACATTTCCTTAGAAAATCAAAACCTCTTCTAAACAACTAAATACTCTAAATTACTGAGGCTAAATCACTCCCATTGTTCAAACTACCAGAGGAGATGATAATTAAGGAACTCTTTTTAAGCCACTTCAAATTTCACCGAGGTCAGACACTAATTGTTTTCAACACAAAAAGAGTGGGAATTGGTGTCTTTTCATCCTGTATAAAGAAAGCAAAGCAAAGCAAAGCAAAGCAAAATGGCTTTTATTCAAGCACAAACAGCTAAAAGGGTAACTTTAACAAGGTCAGTGCTTCTGTTCCTTTTTGGAGTTGAAAGCAAATGGACACAGGTCAAGACAAAGGTGTTTACGCACCTTGCTTTGTCCCCATTGGGTGGATAGCCACAGCAAAACACTCCTGTTGACCTGAAGCTGCTTGTCTCTTCTATATCCAGCCAGCACCAACCTTTTCTGGGTAGGCTCTGGACCTTGTGTACTGTCTCATGGTAGTGTAGATGGTATAGTGCAGACCCAAATATCACGGGGAGTGACAGAGTATTGAATATAACCTTGATCTATTGGTGGCTGTGTTTGGCTGTAAGAAACTGTAAACCTGGTAGCACTGCTGGTGTATTACAGTTAGGTTATATATGTACATATGTACACACATACAGATATATGTATACGCACATACATGATTCCTCCCCTTTAGAGAATGTGCACCCTTGGAGACAGGTCATGCAATGTTCACTAACACATAGGAAAAGGGACACTTCCTTTCACTACCTTTCAGATACAGGTTGAAAAGGTGACACTGGCTTTATATAAGCAAAGCATTTAGACCTGTGTATTAGTTATTTCTGTTGTAGTAATAAAGCACCATGACTAAAAGTGACTTATGGGGCAGGAATGGTGGAGTATGCCTACAACCCTGGCAACTCAGAAGGGTCAGGCAGGATGGTGCCTGAGTCTGCAGCCTACCTGGTGGGTCTTAGGTCACCCCGTGATTCTAATTGTGGTCCTGTGTGACGGGGGTCCGTGCATCAAAATTGTATATATTCACAGCATCTTACATGATTGTGCTTAACATGGTGTTTGATTAATATTGAGCGTAGAACAAAATGAAAAAGCTTTTTATTTCATTATTCTGACACACGAGTTAAACTGCACACTATTAAGAAGGACGATGCCCTGGCTTCTCCTGTTTGCCTGAGAAGCACTTTAGATGCTAGAGTATTCCATAGCATTTTATGGTTTATTTTATGGATTGGCATTCCGCCAATGTTATTTAATGCAGATTAAGTATTGATTCAGCAGAGAAGTAGGATATTATGCTTAAGATTATTTTTGCTGGTGTTTATCTTGAATTTCTACCTTACTCATCTCTTATACTAACCCTGCCTTTACAAAATAAAATTCAGAATTCAGCTAGCTAGGTCTCTAATGTGGCAATAAATTAATTCAGGTAGAAGTAAGACCACTAAAACAGGTCTAATATTATTTATAGCTCTCTGCAGACACTATTTAGGCTCTGCTAAAATGTAAAGAAGCAGCTCACACATTTGATCGAATGCTAAGTCTCTCCGAGAGTTTACGTGGCTCTGCTGTATACACATTACTTGAAGAGCTCTGTCCAGATCTGGCCTCAATCACACAGATTCTGATCTGAAATATTGGCTGCACCGCGGAAGATGAAGGTAGCAATGCTAAAGCACCAGGACACAGCATCTCAAAGAAATAAGCAAAACACAACAAAGGGGCTTAGGACACTGCCAAATACAGTTCTCCTAGGAGGAAGGAGCAAGGCAGTGATGCATCGCTCTGAATGTTTTAGGAGTGCGAGAACCTTAAAGCTTTCAGTTTTCCTTTAGATTGTGGGTACTGATCTTCTGTTTGCTTCTCCAGCTTCCCATCTGGGACAGCAGTAGAATAAATGAACAGGTCTCTGCTGTGCAAAGAGATTTTAGTCTCATCAAATGACCCTGCAGACAACTTAGAACATTTTCAGCTTTGTACCATTTAACTTTTGTATCACCTCTTTAGCTCTGAGTACTGAGATAGGAAACCCTACAAGGACCTCATAAATCCAGACGGAAGTCAAGATGTATACATATGAGGAAATGGGAGGACAAGACGGTGCAGGTTATAACTGCAATGCAGACTGAGGGCAAAGGAGCATGGGGAGGGATAGGTGTTGGGAGTGGAATTAGGATTCACGGGAAACTGTAATGTTAGAAAAGAGACTCATGGCTGGAGTGTGTGCACAAACACACACACAACACACACACACAACACACACACACACACGACACACATATGTGAATGACAAAGTAGGGGAGCACTGCTGCTTCCGTGGCCCCACTGAATGATAAAATCAGGTGGAGCTTGGACTTAGGTGGGAAGATGGAGATGCGAGGCAAAGAGCAATGGCCGAGTCATGAGTCACAGCTGTACCACTAACCGGCTCAGTTCACCTCTAACAGACTACAGTGCCCTGGCTGCACTGTCTTGGTGGACTTGGGAACCGAGTCACATGTTCTTGCTGTGGCAGCAGAAGAAGGTGTTGACATGGTAGGGGGATGAGGTTGGATGTTTATTTAGTGGGTTATGGAGGGGAAAGGGAAAGGGGGGAAGGGGAGAAGGAGAGAGAGAG
>LOJH01020286.1:0-10705 GCA_001685095.1 Ellobius talpinus
GGTCTATTTTCATTCTTCTACATGTTAATATCCAGTTATGCCAGCACCATTTGTGAGATATGCTTTCTTTTTTCCATTTGATATTTTTTGCTTATCAGGTGTTCGAAGATGTGTGGATTGATATCCAGGTCTTCTATTCAGTTCCATTGGTCGTCTTGTCTGTTCTTATTCCAATACCAGGCTGTTTACAGTACTGTAGTTCTGTAGTAGAGTTTGAAGTCAGGGATTGTGATGCCTCCAGAAGTTCTTTTATTGTACAGGATTGTTTTGGCTATCCTGGGTTTTTTGCTTTTCCATATGAAGTTGAATACCATTCTTTTGAGGTTTTTGAAGAATTTTGCTGGGCATTGCATTGAATCTGTGAGTTACTTTTTTTCTTTAATGGGTAATTTCTCTTACATTGATAACAAGCTGAGGAAAAGAGATGAATTCTTCTCACAACTGATTGTTCCCTATCATTCACTCATGCCTCATAAGTATATACATTATTTAATAGATACAACTTTGTTTTCCCTCCATATAAGAATATATATCTGCATATACATATACGTGCATATATACACATATACATTTACATATACTCAGGAGGCAACAGGTCTTCTAAGTAAATCTGTCCAAGAAAATTGGCTTCTTTACTATTAAAGAGTTGTTATGTATGTTATTTATTTTTATTTGTCACTTAGTGAATGTCATTGATGTAATCTTCCATATAATCGTTAACATTTCACAGTGACTGGCATATAGTTGATGATCAGTAAATGCTTGTTTCCTTTCCCCATCCAAGGACTCTTCAAGTACAGTCAGCATGCTGCTGGGGAAAACAAGGGGCAGAGGATGACATCATTTCAAAGGTAGTTTCCTGACTTGAAAGAAACCTGTCTGAAATGTTAGAAGCCAGAGCTTTTCCCATTCATAAGAATCACGGATGACTGCCTTTGTTTTGTTTTGTTTTTCGAGACAGGGTTTCTCTGTAGTTTTGGGGCCTGTTCTGGAACTAACTCTTGTAGACCAGGCTGGCCTCGAACTCACAGAGACTAGCCGGCCTCTGAGGCCTCCCAAGTGCTGGGATTAAAGGCCTGCACCACCACCGCCCGGCTCAGATGACTGCCTTTGGGATCAGGAACTCTGGACAAGATGAATCAATACTCAGCCTCTCCTTCACTGACAATGAGTTGCTCTAGAAGCCTGCCATCTACTTGCACAGAGCTGATGTCAATTTGGCCAGATGGTCTTAGCATTTGTAGCCAAACACTAATGTGCCCTCCTACAGATCCTAGGATACTTCCTATATTTTGTAAGACAACAGAGAGACGTCTGAGGTTGTTTGAACACAGATCTCACCTAATCATGGAATTCCATGTCTTACTCATTAGCATATTCAAAGAATTTTACATACACGATGTCATAGTGACACACTAATTACGCAGGGCAATTCCATGACACAAGAGGTATATTAAGCAATTAATGCAACTATTTTTATTGGCATTCATTTAAGTATCATCATATGAAAATTTTTTCTTTGAAGATTTTCCAATATGAAATGAAACATAAATAATGGTCATATTTTATCTCTATGTATTATACACATAATTAAATTATATGTATAATTAAATGTCCTTTTGGACTTCTAATTTCTGTTCAGTCTACAATCACATGCTTGTTAGCAGGGCAAGCTTTTCCTAGAGTTCCTTTCCCTTAACTTTTAGGGTAGCATCTTTAACAGGAAGCCAAACACGTTAATGCTATGATGGCAATGTGCCCGAACATTTGACTTTACATTCTGGTCAAATATGGCACTGTGGAGCTTGACTGTTCAAGCTAGGAAAAAAATCAAATGCTGGGTTACAACTTCTCAAATTTCCCTTTTTAAAGTTAATCATAAGTGGTCTTTAAAAATAAAATCCTTCTGAAATACTGAAAGAAAAGCCAATTTTAAACAACATTAAGCAACATTATTAAGACAACGAAGTTACAAGGTTGGACCCTAGCTTGGTGGCTGGCAGGTAGTGGGGACTGAGGAGAGGTAACAGGTGCAGGCACAGCACATGGGGCTGCACAGGGCGACATCTGCAGAGTTAATGCGGTTGTGCATCTGGATTGTGACAGTGACTACTTGAAAATGCTCAAGGGCTAAAACCATAAAACTGCAGGGAGTGAGGACACTGGCAATTTCTAAGTTTTGGGGCTGAGCCACAGACAGGTAATACCCAAGTATGTTTAGAAATTGTATCATCTGACTTTCTGAACCTAAACGGACTGATTATCTTGATAGAGATTAAGGAGGAAGGAGAAACACAAGGCTAGCCCTGTTCTGGCTGTCAGATTTACTGTTAGTGGCAAAGCCAGTAGTGTATAATATTTGTCAGCCAATGCAGATGCCTCACAAAGGAGCTAGCAGCATATTGTGTAAAATAATACTAAAAAGTTTAAACTTTTTTTTGTATTTTAAACTATATAAGATTTTCCCATTAAATACAGAGAGCCATGAACAGCATACTTTAAATATGAGTTTAAAATAAGAACACATTTGTGGTTTCTGTGTGGTACTCAAGATGCCACTAAGCCTATGATTATATGTCATTTTCAAGATATATTATTAGATTTACATGATTACCAAATAATGATTTTTGTGTAGACAGGAGAACAGTTTCAATAATTCAAAGCTGACTAAATTAATAAAGATTTTCTACAATGTGACAGTAAAAATTGAAGCAAAGATTATCACAGAAGCTGGCTGGTGCCATTTAAGCAAACAGTATAAATCTGTTAGACTTTACAACTGATTGGAACTACGACGCTCTAGGACGACGCCCCTGGTTCTTGCATCTCATCCCTAGCAGGCTGCACCCCTGCTCCGGAAGACTCAGAATGGAAAGCAGGGTTAGCAGCACTTCAGACAAACCTCCCTGCTCACTCCTCACTTCTGGAATGCAACACGACCTACATTTCCAGTGCCCATTGAGACTCCGTGGGAGGGGAAGAAGAGAGTTCTTCATTTCTCTTATCCTCTGATTAACTAGGACAGCAAATGCCACTCAAGGGACTGCTACTGGGCAAAAGCGAAGGGGAGAAGCCTTGCCAGTAGGAAGTTCCACAGGAGGACATCTGGGAATGCTGTATTCTTCGGTTCTGCAAACTCACTGTCACGGCTTTATAAGACAACAGCCCAGAAAGAACTGCTCCACTTTCCACGAGAATCAGCCCAGAACTCAGAATGATTTTACTTACTTCAGGCTCTCAGCAAGATGAAATTAAATTTGAATTATCCTGGACACAATTTTCTTTAAACTTAACTTTAAAACTTTAAATTTACAAGGAAAGGTTACAAAGATTGTATTTCTTATGAACTCCAGATCCCGTTCCTCCTGGTTAATTCTTTTCTAATTCTTTTTATATCTCTTTATTTATTTATTGGGAGAGGCCAGCATTAGGGCCACACTTGGCAATCAGAGGACACTTTGAGACAGGCGGTGCTCTCCTGCCTTTCTGGTCCTAGAGATTAAACTCAGGTCTTCAGGCTCCATGCCACCGAGCCACCTCACTGTCCACGCCCCTACGTTCTTATATAAATATGGTACATTTGTCATAGCTAATGAGGCAATGCCAACAGGCTAGATTTATTTTCTGTCAGATTTTAACAGCCTGTGTGACAAATAGGAACTGCACATACTCACCGTGTGGTCACATTCCGATTCATGCACATTTGCTGATTAAAATGGAACTAAGGACTATGCCCATCACCTCCCTTGGTCACCACTTCTTGGTGATGTCACAAACGTGCCACTAGTGGCAGTCACTGTGCCTTACAACCACAGCCCTCCAGAATGTGATGTGTTCATTAGAGGCAAGCCTTGTGAGAAGGGAACTCCTGAAATGCTAGGACCAGCATTTCCCCACCCCCTTTCCGTCACTCTCAGAACCCGACAACTGTCAAGTTACTGTTTCTATGTGTTCAGTTTCCTAGATTCAACATAAAATGAGATCAGAGAATACCTGTCTTTCTGTGCCTGAATTATTTCACTAGTATACTATTCTCCAGGTTTATCCATGTTGTTCGGAAGGAAGGAGGCCCTTTAAAGGTAGACTAGTATTCCACTGTATTCACACAGCACGCATCCTGTTAGCCATTCCTTCACGGAGGGATATTTACGTTGACTTCCTAAGTCACCTCTTCCGAGTAGGCTTTCCATAAACATGGGAACACAGATGTCTCCCTGACACACTTTTATGTTGTTGTTCCTCTGGCTATATACTCAGCAGTCAGATTACTACAATGTATAGCAGTAGCATTTTTAATTGGGGGGACTTCCATACCGTCCTCTACTAATGGTTGCACTAATTTCACATTCCTGGTGAAAGCACTAAAAAAGCTCCTTTGCCCTGTCCTCATCAACAGTTGTTACTTTTTCCCTTTTGGGGAATGGCCATCTCACAAAAATGCAATAATATCTCAGACAGTCTGAATTTCATTTGATTAGCAACAAGGGGCACTTTTCACCTATAGCCATTTGTGTGTCTTCTTTTGAGAATGTACACTCAGCCTTCTTCCTGTTTTTAGACTTGGACTAGTTTGCTCTCTTCCGACTGAAGTGAGTTCTTTACAAACTCTGGCTGTCAGCTCCTTTCCAGACACGTGGTTTGCACGCTCCTCTCTTCCTTCGATTGTCTCTTCACTGTCAATTGTGTCCTTTGTTGTACAAAAATATTTTACTTTGATGCAAGCTCATCTGTTTACTTTTTACTTTTACCACAGGCACTTTTGAAGCCACTGTAAGGAATCACTACTTAGCATAATATCCAAACTGTCTTCCCCCATTTCCATCCTGGACTCCTTTGAAGGAAGTCACTATACACAACACACTTAAGGGATGGGTAGTTATATTTTCCCTCCTCAAGGGTAGATTATTTGCATAAATCACTTGAAATTCTTGCAGTCTTTCTATATGAACGATTTGTCCAGCATATTCTTTCTCAGATGTGGATCCTAGCTTTAGACTTTTAGATTTGTGGGTTTAGTTTGGAATATCTATGCAGTTTAGGAAGCCAAAAAGGGCCCATTAGAAAAGGGGGGAGCTTAAGAGGTGAGGTGATATGGAAGAGTGGGGAGGAATGTTAGGGGTTAAAGGTTTACACAGGTACGGGGGTGACAGGAACAGGGAAGAAGAAGGGGTGGGGGTAATCAAAAGTAAGTATTAAAAATCCTTATGGAAACCCCTTTGTAAGTTACATAAAAACTATAATTTCAAAGGGAGCTAGAACACAGGTACCCTCTGTAGGTGAACAGTGATTCCTCCAGAAGACAAGGGTTATTAAATGGAAATCTCAGGTCCAGGAGCAGGATCACTCCTTCTAGTCATTAGTCCGAGAGGCACCCAAAACAACATCGCCATTGCTCTTGGCTGCCCACCAGAACTAGATGGACAGTAAGGAAGACACCATCACTGGAGACGCTGTGCATTTTCCTCGCAACACATAAAAAAGAAATCAAACTGCAACTGACATGGAGAGGTCCCCGCAGTTGGCTAGCTTTCACTTCACGGTGCTGAAACACGCTATCCAGGCTGCTGGGGAAGTAACCATCACTGGTGTTTCCTAGATATAAACCCTGCTACTATAATAGCAACAAGATGTGCCTGGCGAGATATACCATTGGTGCAACAGGGACTATAGAGGTAGCTGAACACTTTCGGATTGGAGTTGAGGCCTCCTCCACATAAGGGAATTCATGCATTACTGAAAGCCTGGTCAAAAGCCCATGGCTAGAGAGGACATGGGCTCTAGGGGGAACCTACTACTGTTGTCTTTTGAAATGGGCATGTAATTAAACTGCCTTCTAAAAGTTTATGTTTATAGATTGTGGCAGTTTGAATGTAATTGGTCCCCATAAGCTCATAGGGAATGGTACTGTGAGGAGCGGTGGCCTTGAGGAAGTAGATGTGGTCTTGTTGGAGGAATTGTGTCACTTGGGGGTGCACTTTGAGGTCTCTCATGCTCAAGCTATGATAAGAACAGTTCACTTCCTGCTGCCTGTTTAACAAGACGTAGGACTCTCAGCTCCTTCTCCAGTACCATGTCTGTCTGCATGCCATCATATCCTGCCACAAAGATAATGGACTAAACTTCTGAAATTGTAAGCCTCCCGCACCAATGTGGGAGGTCCTTCTGTATATGTGTTGCTTTTATGGTTAATGAATAAAGAAGCTGCATTGGTCTGTGATAGGGTAGAGTAGAGCTAGGCAGGGAAAACTAAACTGAATGCTGGGAGGAAAAAAGAGGCGTCTGTGAAGAGCCATGTAGCCACCTGCAGGAGACAGACACACCGGAACCTTGTCAACATGCCACAGCCACATGGCGATACACAGATTAATAAAAATGGGTTAATTTAAGGTATAAGAGCTAGCTAAAAATATGCTCAAGCTATTGGCCAAACAGTACCGCAATTGATACAGTTTCTGTATGGTTATTTTGAATCTGGATGGCTGGGAACAAATGAGCAGACTCTGCAAACATCCGCCCTACACACACCATTAAATGTTTTCTTTTATAAAACTTGTTGCAGTCATTGTGTCTCTTCACAGCAATAGAAATCATAAGACACACACACATAGCTTGGTGTTGTCCTTGACAACGGCCAGAAAACTTCCTTCTGCAATGACCAGCAACCAATGCAAGGATGCGTAACCAGGCACGGTGCAGGCAGTAAGCACTCAGCCCGAGGTGGACATCTCTCTCAAGCCTTCCACCCAGGCTCAGGGAACAGTGAGGGAGTGGAAAGAAGGAAAGGAGGCAGAGGATGGAGTTCAACACTATGAAACCTTGTCTCTGCGATCATGAACTCACCACAGTGATGGTCCCCTGTGAAAGTCAGTCAGTCAGCATTCCAAAGGATGACACTAATGAGACTCACTGACTAATGAGACTCACTGAGTCCAAAATAAAAGCAGCAGAAGGCATAAAGGGGGAAAGAAGGCCCACTGGGAGGGACTGAGGCTGTCGACGGTGGATATTAAATAACAACACTGTTTTACATATATGAAACTGTCAAATGACTAACAAAATGTATTCCATCTTAACTATTTTGTTTTGTTGAGACAGATTTCTCCACGTACCTCTGACTGACTGATACTCTGTAGGTGAAACTTGCCTTAAACTTGGAGATCCGCCTGCCTCTGCCTCCCAAGCGCTGGGGTTAAAGGCGTGAGCTGTCACCGCTCAGCAAAGTATCTGTTTTTAACACATAAAAGGGGAGAGGGATTTATCAATTCTTTCCTATTTCTTGATATATATACCTTTTTCTACCAATATAGGCTAATGGATGTTTGCCTTACTTCATGAAATTTCTACTACATATATTTGTGCTTACATTAGTCTATTTTATGTATACAATTATGTATTTATTTGTACTTGTTTTACATTTTAGACTATAATCAAACAGTATGTGTTTTCGTTGCTCAGCTGCTTCCAGTTTAAGTTGAGAATGCAGCTCAGAGTAGAGCACTTGCACAATAAGAGCAAAACCTAGAATCCAACTCTCAAGCACCGCAAAATAAGCAAACCATGCAGCTCCAGCTTTGCCACTGGGAATGGTTTCAGTTGGCTCTACATCCTTCTCGCACACCCCATGAGTGACTGTACAGGGTGTGCAGAAGCAGTTGGGTAGACACCTGCATGGTCAGTACTCTTTATTTCTGGCACTGAAAGAGGCTTATCTCTTATCTGGTCCATTCCTAGCATCTAGTTATGTCTAGTTCACCTCACTGGCAACATCTGCATCAGGCTGGCTCAGCGGGTAAAGGAGCCTGTCGCCAAGCCACGCCTAAAGATCGGAGTTCAATCATAGGGCCCACAGGTAGAAAGAGCCAACTTCCACAAATTTCCCTCCTGCTACCATATACATGTGTGCATACGTGCATGCATGTATGCGAGCGAGCATGCATGCGCGCACACACACACAGACACACAGAAATGCAATTAGCATTATAAAAAGCAAATCAACATCTGAGCACAAAGTTTAACAGACTTTAATATCTGGAACTTAAATGTTTCTATGTGAGTCACCGACCACCAGAGGAGCAAACAATTCACTCAAACCCCTTCTGCAGTCAATAACCATGACTGTCTTTTGAATGTCTTTACTCTGTAGCATACCATAGTGAATGCTGAGGGCCAGACTATCACCTCACTTGCCACCTTTCAGATTTCAAATAACTGGAAAGGCAATAATTAAATTCTTCCAAAGTTCTCTGTCTTTTTCCTGTTGCTAGAAGTCTCTCATGAAATGCTACCTGTTTGCTGTCCAGACCTAGCAGAAATCCTTCTTCCCATTAGTATTAAATGGTATTGCCTCTGTGGCAACATGCAATGGCTTGAGCTAAAGAAAAATACAAATATTGCTGGGCAGTGGTAGCACACACCTTTAATCCCAGTACTCAGGAGGCAGAGGCAAGCAGATCTCTGTGAGTTCGAGGCCAGCCTAGTCTACAAGAGCTAGTTCTAGGACAGGCTCCAAAGCTACAGAGAAGCCTTGTCTAAAAAAGAAAGAAAGAAAGAAAGAGAGAGAGAGAGATACAAATATTACCCAGATATAGTTTGAAATACATTTGTAGCTTCCTATTGAGGTTTGTATATTTTAATGTCACTGGCTTTTCTTTATTGTAAATAATCAAACAAAGCCAAGGTCTTAGTCTGGAGCGTTTTAGACTCTGGGGACCCAGTATGAAAAAACTAGATTGCTGGACATGAGTGGACTGCCCACACTGTGTAGCTCCTCACCTCAGATTACAGCCGTTTGTCTGTGGTAAATGGTTTATGCCAAGGCTTTTAATTTGTAAACTAGAAAATGGGCTGAGCCAGCCTTAACACTTTTCTCACCTAACTGGAATACAATTAATGCTCAACAAACATTTACTGAGCTTCTATTATGTACTGACATAGTACAGCTCATGCCACCAGTTCATCTAAAAGCTGGAAGACAGCTAACCCCCATCCTCTCTCCCAGCAGAGCTGCTGAGTGAGTATGTCAAGCCTTTAGCAAAGCTGTTGGCACAAAACGCTTCAAAGAAGCATATGGATTTGTGTCTGGTCTACACCCGCCTGATAGCATCTTAGGGAAGCTTGTGACTCTTCAGGTAGAACATATGAAAGAAGTCCTCCCATACGATATCAGAGGACCTTCATGTCCATTCCATACCTGCGTAACACTAGCATAGTCCCACTAAGGACGCTCTGACCTTTTTGCATTGCCAATTTTACTATCTTTGCATACCCTAAAACATCACCTTTAAAAAAAAAGTCATTTCCTATGCCCCAATCAAGTTATCTCTGATAGACAATGTGTGCTGATTTACAAACTGTGAGCCAGAATGGACAATAGCAGTGAGCACCGCTTGCCAGCTGAGCCTGCAAGAGGACTGACCTCCAAGGATGAGCCCTTTCCACTGAGCCATTCCTAGACATGTAAGCCACAAGGACTAGGTAGGCTTCAGACCCTGAAAGGTACTCCAACTTGAGACTTTCTGCTTTCAAAGTGTTTTCAGCAGATAAATCTAGCAGAATGTCTTAACAGAGTCTAGGGGAAGGAAGTGCTGGCCTGGCCTGCAAGGCTTCTAACTTCTTGGCTCTAATTTGTAACTTTTAGTCCTGTGGAGCATTCTGTTTAGAACCGACATCTGAAGGATGCTGACAGATGCAGCTCACTTCCCCACCTCTTCACACAGAGGAAGTTAGTATCACACTCCCGAGTCCCTACAGTCCTTTAGGCTCTATAGCCTGCTCTCTAGCCAGCCCAGGTTCTCACGCTTTAAAGACTTTCTCCCTCAGGAGCATGGAGAGATGGCTCAGCGGTTAAGAACATAAAGGACCTGGGGTTCAATTCCCAACACCAAAGTGCTGGTTCACAGCTATCTGTAACTATAGCTCCAGGGGCTCCAGCACCCTCTTTTGGCCTCTGCAGGCACCAGGCAGGCACATGGTACACAGGCCTATGTGTTGGTGAAACACCTATCTATACACATAAAATAACAAAATTACAGTTTAAAGACTTCCTTCTTTGGTTTACTCCCGAGACAATAACAAAAAGGCATGGCTAAGAACAACCAGCTTTCGGAATTAGCTCTGCGACCTCAAGCCAAGTCCTTCCAGGTTTAATTGATTAGATGACGCAGATAACGCAGTGTCTGGCACCTAGGCAGTAAATAGTGACAGTCACTCTCCTCAGCAGGACACAAACTGAGACTCCATCAAGCTAAAGACAAAAGGGTCCCGCCCCAGAGTGTGAGGAGCAGAGCAGGAGCACCTTTCCCTTTGGAGTCCTCCACAATGCAAAGGGTTGGCGCCCAGATAGATGTCAAACAGAAAGACATGAACCCTGCTCCTCTGCTGGTCATAGGCTCGTACACTGGTCCTCACCCCTTTGCAGGTGGAACGACCCTTTCACAGGGATAGCCTATCAGAAGACACAGACACATTACGTTTCATAATGGTATCAAAATTATAGTCATGAAGGAGCAACAAAATAATGCAATGGTTGGACCTCATCACAATGTTAGGACTGCATTAAGGGGTCACAGCACTAGAAAGGTTGAGAACCACTGCTGTAGTAGGAATACAGTCATGGAACATTTAAATCATTGAAAAGGGGCTTTGCCGGGCGGTGGTTGCTCACGCCTTTAATCCCAGCACTCGGGAGGCAGAGGCAGGCGGATCT
>LOJH01020287.1:2223-18066 GCA_001685095.1 Ellobius talpinus
TTCCTTCCTTCCTTCCTTCCTTCCTTCCTTCCTTCCTTCCTTCCTTCCTTTTATCTATCTTATGTGTCAGGATTTCATATAGTCCAGGTTGGCTTCCAACCTGCCTCTCCCTCCCAAGTGCTGGGATGACAGGCATGTATCACCATGTTCAATTTATGTTGCACTGGCTTCAGGCATGCTAGAGAAGTATTCTACCAACTGAGCTACATCCCCAAACCCTCCCGCTTTTCAAGACAGGGTCTTGCTATGAAGCCCTGGCTGACACTGAACTTACTTGGTAGACCAGGCTGGCCTCAAACTTGTGACAATCCTTCTACCTCTACCTCCTGAGTACTGGGATTCAGACAGGTGCCATCACGCCTAGCTTATTTTCTTTTTTAGCCAGGGTCTTACTTACTATTGTAACTATTGGTCCTCATTCCTCAGTATGTATGTACCACCAGTACAGGTAAACATAGCAAAACCACTGCTTCAAAATGAAAATGTTCCAACTTGTTCATCTATGTTATTTCCTTCTGGTTTGTTCCATTCCTAAGAGGTAGAGAGCCACAGCTGACTAAAATATAGCATGTAAAGAAGACAACAAAACTAAACTTTGATATTAAAAAACAATTTCAATCCTCCCTTGCCAAAAGAAATTAATAAAGAAGGCAAAAGAATGAATCATGCTCTTATTGAGGAACACTCGCCTCTGGCGATTGTCTCCAATCTTGTGGTGTAGCTTAAGGTACCTGTGACCAAAAAAAAAGTCTTTTGCAGAATAGCCTTTAAATGACAATAGAACTACCAGCTAATAAATTCCCATTTATGGGTCCTGAAAATGCAAATATATACTTCTGGATAAGGGGAGAGTGGGAGGATTGAGCATTGGCATGCTTGGTCCAGACTTAGGGTTGTCCCTCTGTCTTAGGATATGCCTGTTGATGTCTCCTATATCTTTGAGAATTCAGAACTACTTCAAAGGTAATTAAAATTTGGAGACTTGTTCTAAACGGGTGAGGTAAAGGCTGTCACATTCTAGGAATCCAACAGGCCCACACCCACAGATAATTCATGCAGAGCTCACCTCATCTTTGACCATTTCCCTACAGGATGGGCTGAAAGGAAGATTCTGGCAGCAGTCTAGAAATTTGTTTTTCTTAGTGTTTTTTTCAGTAATTAGAAACAAGAATTAGTTGATAGAACAGGGTAGGGCAAAGTGAGTCATATCTGTTATTTCTACAGAAACATCAAAGCTTGAAAGTGTGTGTGTGTGTGAGTGCGTGTGTGTGTGTTTTCTGGGTATCAAGTCCAGAACATTGCATACATAAGGCAGCTAACCTACCACTGAGCTATGGCCCTAGCCCTCTTCAGGAAAACTTGAGAATTATACTGAATTTACTATGGGTAAACGCCCCTTTTAGGCATTATAATGTATGTCTATAACCTCAGCACTTGAGAGGCTGAGGCAGGAGGACTGCTGTAAGATTCAGGCTTGACTGGACTATAGAGTAAAACTATGTTTCAGGACTTCCGCTCCCAATAAAGAACCACATGAATTTGCTCAAGTGTAGCAACCCATGTTACTTCAATTCATGGCAGCCCTCCAAAAGACTTTATACATAGGCTTAAAGAACAGTAAGGAATCCAGTAGAAACCAGTCAGAACCCTGTTCACTGGGAATGTAAGGAGTGAATTCCTGTCTCAACGTTTTGTTTGATTATAAAAGCTTTGTGTGTGCATGTTTTTTCCCCTTCCTCTATAGACCAGGAAAGATCCGATTTCGAGAACAATGGCTGAGAGACATTACTGAGACCAGACATATTTTGTTGGAGTCTATTCCTTTCAAAGTTGTCTGATTCTTGTGTTATGTTTGAGGACTCTTAATGATACATTAAAAATATGAAACACCACATCAAACCACATAATATTTATTGAATAATAAACTTGTGGTACACAACCCATCTGCGTTTTTGCTTTTATTCGTTATCCATTCTGAAATAAGTTGTTTTCTGTTTTTGAAAAGGTTTTTGTCAACACTATATCATGACTTCGGAGTCTGGCAAGCACAGAATTGAATTTCGAACAATGCTCAAGTTCACCCATTGGCCCTTAGCTGTTTGGTCCTTCTCTGTGCCTGCCTCCAGGCTTGATACACATTTTTATGGGTATGCTGGGTAACAAAACGGCAACACTTCTGAGCTCATACTACCCAGTCTGAAGGGTTCGCCTACTCACAGACCTCTTCTACTGTAAGGTGAGCCTCACTGTCAAACTCTGAAACCGAATGTTTTGGGTTCTAGAACACATCACATGCTTATTAGTACAATGAACCAGGGAGGGGTTAGCACCCTTATTCCTTTCTGGTCTTGTTTCTACCTTCACACTGGGTCATCATGTATTCCTACCTTCCCAATGAGACTCCTAAGCTTAGTCACACAATTTTAAAATGTCCAAGACAAATTTACACTACACTTTGAGTGACAAAGACATACAAGAACACAAAATACTTGTAACAAACAAGACATGTGGTAGGACTGAGCAAGTCTTCTATTTTTTACTATTATCTTTGTACAACAATTAAAAAAGGAGAGAAAACCCTGTGAACAACAGGTGAAGAGGTAAGAAACTAGGTAAGTCTCTTTAGAGAACAAAACGAAGTATTTAAATTACAATCGTTCTACATAGATTTTACATGGGCCTAAAGAACTGTGAACAATACAGATAGAACCCTAGCCACCATCTTGTTCACTGGGAATGTAGCAAAGAGAAGTCCTAAGTCAATGGTTTGTTCAATTACAAACGTGTGTGTGCATGTGTGTGTGTGCATATGTGTGTAAACCAGGAAGATTTGCCTTTGCAAACAGTGGCTGGCTTAGAGCTTGGTGATAAAACACAGTTTGAAGCAGTAACTCAAGCTGAAAATTAAATATTTTAGCCTTCCACTTTTTTAAAGGATCTGCTATTAAAGCTGTTCTTTGCAGATCTTATCCAAATGAACTGACTCAAGGAATGGTAGGTTTTGAAATAAATTCCTATCTTTTCTTTCATTGACTGTGTCTACTCTATGGAAGAGAAGAATCAAAATAAAACCCATAATACTGATACACCATAAAATTGCTGCATTTAAACTACATTACTAAGAAAAATAAAAACATATTCATCCAGTCACTAGAAGCCAGTTAACAAAAATTAATGCCCCTCCAGAATAAAGTTTAAAGTAGGGATTATAAACTTTACATTGCATTATATGAGGAGGTGTATGAAACAGTAAGACTTGAAACTTTGGAACCTAGTTTCCATGAAGTTTTAGGAAACTGTAGACTTACTAGACTGAGAAGAACAGATACAGTGAAATCATTTCAAATTCAAAGATCACAGATGTTACTACATGCTAACTGCTGGCCAGTTCAGCAGCTGTGGGCTAAAAACACATTTTCCAAGAACATATATTTAACTTTTGGAGCAGTGATAAAGTGGGGAGGGTTTCTACAAAGTTAGGGATTAAAGGCATTGATTGATATTAAAAAAAAGCTGAAGAGTTTAACAATGTTTAAAATCAAATCTGATAGCCAGGTGCATTCTAGCACCAGGAAGGCAGAGGCAGGCTGAATTCTAGGAATTCCAGGCTATCCAGGGCTACATAGTGAGACTCTGTCTCAAAAAAAAATCTGAGTACATAAAGGACACAAATGAAAACATTTAATATTTTACTTTCATTATCATGAAACAGCTAATTAAAATACTGACATTATATTTTCCCTCATTAGCACTCCTGACATTCATTCCTTTAGATATTATCCTATCATTAAATGTCAGCTTAGCTAGAAATAGTATTTTTATATTGGCACGATAGACTTCCCAAGACTGCATTTGAAATTTTTTTTTGCACTGCTGGGGATGTAGCTCAGGGCCGCATGCATGATAACCACATCTTCTAACTCTGAGCTACACCCCGGCAGCTGAAAGAACTATCTTGAGTAATTCATTAACAACTTAAAACATCTAATGGTCACATTTTCTATTCCACACATCTGTGAGTTAGCCTTTTGGTTTGCTTGCTTTTAGAGCAGAGGTAGACTTAGCCCAAAATACATTTCTAGGGCAGACTATAGAAACAGTCAGTTTTCAAATTCCAGAATTGCTTTTTACAGCAACACTGCCATTCATTTTGTTAACAGCCCATTTGTGACACATTCAAGACAGAGACATGCCATTTCCAAGTTCTGCTGGGGCAGGGGCAGACACTGTATGGAGCTAAAACTATTCACACCAAATCACAACATGAGATTTAAACTTCTGCTGCCGCTGCCACTTTCTCTCTGTGACACCTTTCTAACATTGCATGACTTCACTCAGAATTTGGACTTTCAAACCAGAAAGTTAGGGTCAACCTTAAAAAGCCCAAAATAACTTACTAATTGTATCAACAAGCATCTTTTATTGAAGGACTGAAGGATTCAGAAGGCATGGAAGCACTGAAAAGCCATTCCAGAGCACAGTAGCCTTTTTGGATGGGCATAGTGGCACACATCTGGAATCTCAACACTTGGAAGATAGAGGCAGGAGACCAAGAGCTCAGAGTCATCCTTGGCCACAAAGTCTGAGGCCAACCTGAACTGCTTGAAACCACACATCAAAAAATAACCCCCAAAACAAATAAAACAATAACCTTTTTTATGCCTAGAACCCACAATTTCCTTTGTGATGTTAGAAATGTCCACTTGTACAGTGGGAAAGTCCTCACTTGTCATCCTTCCCTTTGGTCTTCCTGTACACCATCTCCCGAAAGCTAGCCAGAATCTTGTTCTCCCTCTTCCGTCGTTCTTCCTGGTTAAAGGATGCAAGGGCTCTCTTCTCGTCCGCACTATAGATCTGGTTCTCTTTCCGCAGTCGCACAGCCTCCATTCGACGATGCCTAAAGACAATTTTAGTTTTTAATTAATTTCTTACTAATATTCTTATAGTATATCCTCATTAATCCTTTCTTAATATAGAATCTTCTATTTAAAAGGTGACAATAGAACCTGGAGATAGGTCATCAAATGATTATACATTTTATCTATTGACGGTCCCTTTTCCTTTAACTTATATCTAGTAGTTATGATCACCAATGTTTGTCAGCATAGTGGATATTATCATTAATTTCAGACACTAAAGACATAATTCTTTCTTTCTTATTTCTAATAAACTGACATGGGAAACTTATTAAATGTTTTAGATGATGTGTATGTTTTTTGTTTTAGGGTTTTTGTGTCTTTTTTAAAAATAGTTTCATTAAATAGCTCTGGCTAATATGGTTGACCTCAAATTCAGACAGATCCACTTGCCTCTGCCTCTCCAGCACTGTAATGTAAGGCACGTGCCACCACGCCCAGCCAGTAATAGTGGGTTTTGTCTTTCTGGAGTCCATAACAGGGCAGATGAAAGATTTCTCTTAATTAACCAAGTGTCACATCAATGTTCAACTTCACTGATACAAAGAAGAGAATGAAGTGGAAATCTATAACTGAAGAGGAATCCTATGGATAGTTTAATATCCTTAGAATCCAGAAGGGTCATAAAAAAAGGAGATGCAGTCTAAGAGTTAGATCAGTAAAGTATAGAAGCAGCGGAAAACTATAATGTTGGATTCAAAGGGTCTGTTATTCAGAGAGGAAAAATTAATGACCTCTTCTGTGCATATGTATCCAAGCCTACGTAATTATTTCAAGAAACTTCTCTCAGAAAAACCAAGAAAGACTGGGTAACAAGAGGAGAGAATCATTTCAGGTTCGTGTGATGGTATCTAGGGATAAGATGGGAGAGTCGAGGAAATGGGAATATATTTAAGTTGCTTAGTGCAGTTACATGGAACAGAAAGATGCTATAATGAACATCCACATGCATGTCTCTAGTCCATGGGCAGGATTTTCCCTTGGGTACCCTATTATAGTGCTGCTTGGTTATAATACACACGAGAGTTCAACTTTCCAAGATAATGTCACATTGTTAATGGATATGCTACCAGCAGTATTTAAGAGGTCTTGTGGCACCACATTCTCTCAATATCTGCCACTGTCAAAACTTCGAACCTTTTCCTATTAAGTGGGTACAAAACAGTATTTCACTAAGGTCTTGATTTCCATTTCCAATAATCATGAACATCATTTAGTTTATATATAGGATGTATGTATTTTTTGATAAATGGCCTTCTGTTATTTCCCCATATTTCTTTTATAGGTGTTCATTTAAATATTCTCATTATCAGCACTTTATCAATTGTGTGTATTGCAAGAATCTTACCTGAGCTTGGAATTTTCACATTTTAATGTCTTTTGATACACACAAGTTCTTACTTTTAGCCTAGGCAAATTTCTAGGTAGCACATGTTTTGTTTTGCTTAGAAAATACATTTTTATCTAAGAGGCACCCTCTCTGAAAGTATGTTATCTAGTGGCTGCTTTTTATATATGGTGACTCAGTGTTCTATGTTCTTCTTTTAACATATAGATGACATTTTTCCTATTCCATTTCCTGAATACTTCTTTCTGCACAGATCTGGCATGCTCTCTCATACACAAAAATTCCACACATGTATAACTGTCCTTGGGCTCTGCATTTTATCACACTGAATAATTAGGTTATTCCCTATGCTTCCTAAAGCCTGCAAGCATCTCTTGTAGGCCACATCTTATTTGCCTACTCTTCTTTAGAAGTAACACGGCTAGTCTTGGCCTTTCAGACTAACAAATACATTTTAGAACATTTAGAGCATTTAGAACAGCTTTATTAAGCTTCATAAACTGCCTTGATTTTGTTTTAAATTTTATTGAATCTATAGATAAATTTGAGAAAACTGATTTTACAATATTGCTATTCTATCTTTGAACATGGTCTGTCTCCATAAGTCTTCTTTAATGTTTCTTTTTTATTATTCATCCATTCATTGGTTTTTCAGGACAGGGTTTCTCCTTGTAACCCTGGCTGTCCTAGAATTCTCTGTAGATCAGGCTGACCTCAAACACAGAGACCAGCCTGCCTCTGCCAGAGAGCTGGGACTAAATATCTGTACCGCCACACCCAGCTAAACTTTTTAATTTTTTTAATGTGTATGAATGTTTTGTATATCTGAATGTATATCTATCTATACAGCACATATGTGAAGTGCCTGCAGAGGCCAGAAGAGGACTTCAGATCCCCTGGGACTGGAGTTAAAACTGGTTGTGAGCTGTCATATAGATGCTTGGAATTGAACCTGGGTTCTCTAAAAGAGTAGCCAGTGCTATTAACCACTAAGCAATGTCTCCATTCCCTTAAGGGTTCTTAATGTTTTATAGTTTTTCCTATGGGGGTCTGGGGATTCTTTTGCTAAGATTCATTGCTAAATTATTCATATTCTGATACTATATAATATACTAAACTATAAATGTTTAATTATATTTCCTTATATATTATACAGTTATACATTATTAGTTATATTGATAATATATTAAATAGTATTTTCTAGTTTCCTGTTGCTGAGATATAGAAACACAATTGGTTCTGTAATAACTTTATATACAACCATTTGTTAACTCCCTGAAGAGTCTTTGGGACCTTTTATGTAAACAATCATCTCAATAAAAAAATGGCTATGTTGAACCCTCCTTACTGATCCTTACATTTGTAATGGATTGTCCTTATCATACTGTCATCCTCCAAAGTGATGCTGGTTTTCAGAAATCTAAGATTCTGGGGTACTTCAAAGAGAAGGATCCACATATATTTGTCTCTGGTATCAATTCAAAATAGCAGTTTTAGTAGGTAGTTTGTAATCTTAAAGAAGCCACAGTTTCGCATGAGTTCAGTACTGCTGCCCTTGCTCTCCCTGATTAGTCAAGTATTTTCTGTTTCTTCCATAGTCTTATTTCCTCATGCTGAATCTCACATCCTTCATGATCCATAACTGTTACTTCCAGAAATTCTGGTCCTTTGAGACCTGGAGGCAAACTCAAAAACCAAGAAAGTTTATCTCATGGATTCCCATATTCTGCTATGATAGATGGCTGAACTTAACTATATTTTCCAGGGGGAAAATTATACCAAAATATGAACACAAAATAAAACTGGAGGGCTGGGGAGATGGCTCAGAGGTAAAGAACTGGCTGCTTTTCCAGAGGACCTGAGTTCAATTCCCAGCAACCACAAGGTGGCTCACGACCATCTATAGTGAAGTCTGGTGCCGCCTTCTAGCATGCAGACAGAACACTGTACACATAAAGTCATTATTTAAAAAAAAGTGTACACCACCACTGCCTGGTGGACCAGCTGTTTAAAATAAAACTGGAAACTAGTCTTTAAATCTGGAGATATTGTAAAGTTTGAGGCTAAGTTTTATACATAGTTAAATCTTATTTAAGTATGTTTTTCCTAATGAAACCAGTATTTTGTGTGTGTGTGTGTGTCTTTGTATGTTTGTCAGCAGGTGTGTACGTGTATACTATTTTCCATTAGGAAATAGTCACTTAGTGAAAACATCACCAAAATATAATCCTAGTAGTAATAGAGAAGGAAAAGAGTTAATTATGGAAACTGATTCAATGTCAAGAAAATACCTGCTACCACTCATTACGTAACCCGAACATTCAAATGATGCGATCTCTTCACTTGTCAAGCCAATTTCTCCTCTTCGTGGGATTCGCTTTCCAGCTTTCACATATTCAGCCATAGCTGCACCCTCACCAGGTAACAGAGCGTGGCCATAGCTACAAGGTAATTCAGAATTCACAAAAGACTCATTAAACTATCTCCATAGAAAAGGAGCGCACAAGTCATCTTCCCTCAAATAGTAGTAAGCACAACAGTACTGAGTAGCTGTGTGCCTGATGTGAGTTACTTCATTTTTATTAGAGAACACTGTACTGTGACCTGTACTACTAACCTAGAAATGTATAAATAATTGGGAAGAACAAATGAACCAATGTTCACAAGTAAAAGCTCACACTTTATAACTGTGGGTTAATTAATCAGGTATTACCACTATTGTTTGTCCTCAGAGTATTCTCTCTAAAAAACCCAAATAAATAATATATCGCAAAATAACTTGTAACAAACAATAATGGCATACGGTAAAAATTATCTTTTGCCTTTGATTAAAAGAGATTTTTTTAAAGCAGTTCAATGATGGTTTCTTGTATTTCCTATTAAACTTGAAGCTTGTGACACAAAAGTAATCTCTGCACTTACAAAATTTATATAGTTACAAAGATAACTATACTACACTATAAGGTAAACACAAATAATATACTGCATGGGCTGCAGAGGAGGCTCAGAGTTAAGGTAAAGACATTTACTGTCAAATCTGCTGACTCAAGTTCAATCCCTGGTACCCATATGGTGGAGGAAGAGAACCGCTCCCTAAAAGTTGTCCTCTGACTTCATGCTTTCCCCTCTCCTTTCCCTCCCCCATACAAAATAGGTAAACTGATAAAAACTTTAAAAATGGCACTGCATACGAGAAACAGGCAGTGCTGTGAGGACTAAAGAGGGTAGAAGCTTTGGGATTCGCCATATGCTCCTTCTATTGGAAGGGGACTTTGAAGGACAGTTAAAGAGCTTGTTTTTATTTTGGAGAAACCAGGTCTCCTGTAGCCCAGACTGGCCTTGAGATCACAATGTAGCCTAGAATGTCCTTGAATTCACCAATCTCCCTTCCTCGTCCTTCCAAATGCTGGGATCACAGGCATAAGCACCATACTGAGCTAAGAAAGTCCTTTAGATACTGCAAATACACTGCTACTGGCTGAACGCACAGTTCAGGGTCAGCCTGCTAACCTAGCATGACCATACTCAACCCTGCAGAAAACAAAGCAAATAGCCTACGACAAAGAGAACCACCAAAACCCCACAACTATACACTGCTACTTACTTCAAAGGCTTATCATCTTGGGAAGCAAGTGTTTTGGGAGCCTCTGGGCCAATGAGATCTGATGGTTCTTCTGCCTCTGCATGAAAAATATTAAGAAGCACATTCACAACTTGACTAATCAGTTAATGTTTCATGTTTTGACTTAGTCAACTTCAAAAACCTACTTGATCGATCCTTCCAAGGATTCTCTAGAAATTCTTCTTGGGACTCTTTGGAGCTTGAATCACTCGAGTCTTTTCTGTTCTTCTTAGACTTCTTTTTCTTAGATTTCTTCCTGCAAGGATTATAATACAAATTAAGTATTCTCATATTAAAAGGCATTCTCATTTTATCTTTTCAATTCAGTTTTCTCAGTTAACCAAGTAGTATTTTACTATCAACAAGAAATAACTAAAAGATCAACAAAATATATTTATCATGTAGAAAGTTAATAGAAATAAAATAACTTAAAAGTTAACTCTTAGGCAGGAGGTGATAGCTTATGTCTGTAATTGTTGCAAAAAAATCTTTTTGTACACTGTAAAGAAGTGTCACTTTGATTGGTTTAATAAAAAGCTAAATGGCTAATAGCTAGGCAGGATTTTCACGGCAGAGAATACTGGGGAGAAGGTTGAGTCTCCAGTCAGATGTAAAGGAAGCAAAACCTGCAGGAAGAGAGGTAAAAGCCACGAGCCACATGGTACCACACAGATGAACAGAAATGGGTTAATTTAAGTTATAAAAAAAAGCCTAAGCTATCAGCTGAGCTTTCATAATTAATAAGATGTCTCTGTGGTGTGATTTGGGAGCTGGTTGGTACTCCTAGCACTTGGGAGCTAGAGGCAGGAAAATCAGGAGTTCAAACACATCCTATGATATCTAGTGAGCCTGAGGCCAGCCTGAGGTTTATAGACCCTTGTGTCAAAAAATAAATAAACAACAGAGATTAAAGAGATGGTTCAGCAGTTACAAATGCTTGCTGCTCTTCCAGAGAACTAGAGTTCATATCCCAGCACATCAGGTAGCTCATAACCACCTGTAAGTCCAGCTCCAGGGGACCTGATGCCCTTTACTGGCCTCTCCAGGTACCTGTATATACATGACACATACACAGATACATATATACACTTAAATGAAAATAAATCTTTAAAAAAAACATAAAACAATCCCCAAAACAAAAAAATCCCACAAAAACAAAACAAAATGCAAAAAAAAGCCACAAAACAAAAATGAGTTCTCATCAATGTAAGCGTTAATAAAAGTTTTCAGTATAATGGGTTAAAATACAGCAAATATGTTTAAATAGCAGCATTCAAAGTAAACTCCCACTGCTTTGCAATCTCAATGATATACTGACTCTTGACAAAGACCATTAGTGTTTTTTAATATGACAAAAAGAGACAAGACATCTGTTGCCTACTGATGGTGTTACATAGCACCACCTAGAAAGTATTTCTGGCCGAAGTTCCAATTTGAATCTTGCCCACCTCAAGATACCTTCCCCTTCTTTCTCCGGGAAATAGAGAAGACAGAAAAGCATGCTAATTTACTCTGAATAACCAATTTAATTAGGGACATTAATTGTATTGATTTGAATAAACTACAGGGGAAAAAACTACAGGGAATTGACTATTAAATTTTTTTGTTTTCTCAAGACAGGGTTTCTCTGTATAGAAAGGCTCTGTATACAGGCTGTCCTGGAACTCACTCTGTAGACCAGGCTGGCCTGGAATTCACAAAGATCAGCCTACATCTGCCTCCTGAGTGCTGGGATTAAAGGTGTGAGCCACCACTCCCCAATGACTGTTAACATTTTAAGACAATAGAAATTACTATCTTTACTTTTCTTTAAATGAATACCTTTTAGAGAAAGGTACTAAAACTATCAAATTATTTATGGAGGGAATGATAGCTCTCATTAGTACCAAAATGATTGGAGGGTGGTAGAGATTACCCATGAGAGGGTAATAGGTCAGGCTGAGTACATATATATGGGACCATTATGCTATTTTACACAATTTTATATACATTTTAAACTTTTTCATTAAAAAGAAAAGAAAAACTGACGTTCTCCGTTTTCTCTTCTTTTCTTTTTTCTTAGCTTTTTTTGCTCTTCTTTTTGTATCTTCATCTGAAAATTAAAGTACATTATTATTGAAAAGAATTTAAAGTTCAAAATCCCAATATTTTAACAGGTAAATATTCTATTATTGTAAATATTCATTTGTTGTTATAGAGAAATTTATTCATTCTAACATTTATTGAAACTTGCCAGGAGCTATATTAGGGGCAGGAATCAAAGAAATTAAAGCCATGGACCGCAAGATGGCTCAATGGGTAAAATGCTTACTCTCAAAACTGACTTGAATTTGAGCCCCAGAACTACGGTGGTGGAAGGAGAGACTTGATTCCTATAAGTTGTTCTCTGATCTCCGTACAACTTATAGGCGTGTATGAATGCATACACACAAACACAAATGATAAATAAATAAATGTAAAATATTAAAGTCCCCACTAAGTATTAATAATATAGGGAATCACTATTAATTTATTCATTGAGTTAATAGCATTGACTAAGTAGGAAAATGTCCTATTTCAAAGAGATATATATAGAAATATTTAGCCAAGGGGAATAACTTACTCTGAAGAGCTCAGCAACTTCCCCCATCCCCATATTTTATGCAACTACATCAAAATGCTAACAAAACTAATAATAATGATGATGATTACATAATTCCCTTTACTTCCCTGAGAATTGTCAAAGTTTCATAGCGAGAAAAACAAAAGCAAAAAGAAACAACGCTGTGTGTGTGGCAGAGGAAGAGAATGCTTTCCAGAATCTCAGTGGAATGGAGGAGAAATGGTAATGAAACGAGCAGAATCTGGGCTGACAGAGGAAAGCATGATAGAGAACAAACTCTAACTGGTCTTAACAATAAAAACCTAGATATTAGGGCGTGAAAGCTGAGAGATCAGAGAAGCAGAGCAGCCAGTCACTAGAGAGTTCTTACCTCTACCCATGCTCAGATTGAAGGGCCGACCCTATCTCTACAAATCCTAAGACTGCTGCGTCTCTATGAATCTTCAAACTGCACATGTCTCTAAGAATCCTGAATCCTCCGACTGCATCCTCCGACTGCATCTCACACTGCATCTCACACTGCATCTCACACTGCATCCTCAGACTGCATCTCCGACTGCATTCTCAGACTGCATCTCCAACTGTACCCTCAGACTGCATCCTCAGACTGCATCTCCAACTGAATCCTCAAACTGTACCTCCGACGGCATCCTCAGACTGTATCTCTGACTGAATCCTCAGACTGCAATGCATCTCCGACTGCACCCTCAGACAGCATCTCAGATTGCATCCTCAGACTACATCTCACACTGCATCCTCAGGCTGCATCTCCAACTGCATCCTCAGACTGTATCTCCGACTGCATCCTCAGACTGTATCTTCAGACTGCATCTCTGACTGCATCCTCCGACTGCATCCTCAGACTGTATCTTCAGACTACACCTCAGACTGCATCCTCAGACTGCATTTCTGACTGCATCTCTGACTGCACCTCAGATTGCACCCTCAGACTGCATCTCACACTGTATCCTCAGACTGCATCCCCAGACTGTATCTCTGACTGCATCCTCAGACTTCATCTCACACTGCCATCATCAGACTGTATCCTCAGACTGCATCTCACACTGCATCCTCAGACTGCACCTCAGAATGCACCTCAGACTGTATCTCTGACTGTATCCTCAGACTGCATCTCCAACTGCACCCTCAGACTGCACCTTACACTGCATCTCAGACTGCATATCCGACCGCATCCTCATACTGTATCTGTGACTGTATCCTCAGACTGCATCTCTGACTGCATCCTCAGACTGTATCTCCGACTGCATCTTTGACTTAATCCTCAGACTGCATCTCAGACTGAATCCTCAGACTGAGCTCCTGTCTCCTCCCACCTTATATTCCTCTCTGCCCATCCATATAACTCCTGTCTCCTCCTCCCTAGTGCTGGGATTAAAGGCCTGTGACCCCAAGTGCTGGGATCACCTTTGTGTGGCTCTGTTTCTTGTTTAGACAGATTCAATCTCGTGTAGCCCAGGAAGGCCTTGAACTCACAGAGATCTGTCTGCCTCTGTCTCCCAAGTGCTGGGATTAAAGGTGTGTGCCACCACTGCCTGGCCTCTATGGCTAACTAGTGGCTTAGCTCTGCACTCTGATTGATCTTTAGGTAAGCTTTAGTTGTTAGATGACAAACAAAATATCACTACAACTTAGGGTGCATGAGGATACAGAGGAATCTTAAAAGAAGCCAGACACACACTGGCAAGATGACTCAGTTGATAAGACTGCTTATTGCTGGGCTTGAGGACCTGAGTTCAATCCCCAGGACCCACATGATGGAAGGAGAGAAATTTCAACTCCTCAAAGTTACTCTCTAACTTCTACACATATCCTGTGGTATGCATGTCCACATACATACATATGAACAAAATAAATGAAGAAAAATGTAATAAAAACCATGGCTGATTTGGGACAATAATTAAGGAATGGTTGACCTGGAAGTGGCGACTAGTTGTTTTTGAAATCTGTGTATTACGAACCTACTGCATGTCCACTGCTGCACAGAGTAAGCCAAGGCGAAGCAGGGAGTGACTAGCTCGGAAGGCAGAGGCCTGCTGTACCAAGTGACACATACTTAAGTGCAAAACTTAAGGAAATATTAAATCAGAAAACTAACATGGCTATAATTATGGCTATAATTCAACAAATTTTTATAAAGCTCAGGGGCTAGAGTAATGGCTTAGTAGTTAAGAGCCCTGGCAGCTTTTGCAGAGGACTGGGTTTGATTCACAACACTCACATGGTGGTCATAACAGGCTGTAACTCCAGTTCCGGGGGATCTGACTCCGTCTTCTGACCTCCACAGGCAGAGGAAATACACATGGTGCACAGACATGCTTGCAAACAAAACACCCCCACACATAACATTTTGAACAATGAGAATGCAGTCTAGGGTTTGCAGAATGACACAGCTTTCTTACCACTGGAGTCTGTTTCGGATTCAGAGTCACTGTCACTATCTTCAGAATATTTCTTATGTTTTCTTTTAGATGACTTTTTCTTTCTCTTTTTCTTGGATCTTTCTTTTGAATGACCGGATTTCCTTTTCTTCTTCTTTTCATCTGTTGTAAGTACAAATGAAAAATTAACTTCTACAGAAGTATTTCCAAACATCCTACTATATTTGAAATAATGAAAAGAAACAGCTGTTTGGTAGCCTGGGTAAAAGCAAGGTCTAATGTGCAATTATTTATAAACATACTTTTGAAATTTATGAATTAATTCCTTATTTTACAAGATTACCTTCTGAACTAGATGCTGAAGTAGTGCTTTTCTTTGGCTCTTCATCCTCTACTGGTGTATGTTCATCAGAGCTGAATTACAGAAAACAGTTGTAAGAAATACGTTCCATAGGGCATTAAAATAAGCACTTACAATTTTTCAGCAACAGCACTCATTGCCTAGGAACCTTTAAAGACAAGCATTTAAAAGTATTATTATTAATGTTGCTTTTATCTTACTTGTATGGGCATTCTGCTGACACATATGACTGCCTGGTGCCCACAGGGGCCAGAGAAAGCATCAGATCCTCTAGAATTGGATGTACAGAATAATTAATATATGGGTGTTGTGGCTCAAACTCAGGTTCAATAGCCAGTGCTCTTAACCACTGAACCATCTCTCTAGCTCCCAAAGACAAGCCATTTTTGTAAGAGTATATTCAAGAGTCTACCATCTCCTTAATAATAAAATAAGTTATATTTACATAATGCTTCAGAGTTTACACAGTACTGTTAAAAAAAGCAGTGTGTAGCTGGGCAGTGGTGGCGCACGCCTTTAATCCCAGCACTCAGGAAGCAAGAGCAGGCAGATCTCTGTGAGTTCAAGGCCAGCCTGGTCTACAGAGCAAGTTCCA
>LOJH01020288.1:5921-20818 GCA_001685095.1 Ellobius talpinus
ATGGCTTTATTGGGAGGGAGATTCTCCGTGATCCCTCATGAAATCCTGAGTTCATATCCTGAAAAAATTCCTCTGCTTTATTCTCCAAACAGCCTTATATATCAAAACATAATCTGAGGGGGAAGTTCCTTAGCATTCTGTTTCCTAGGTAACCAGGTGAATGGCTTTTAGTCATGTCCACATCTACCTGTACTTGCTGTCACGTCTTCCTGGTCAGTATGCTAGTTCAGTCACATAGGCTGAATTAGCACCTCTTTTCAGGCATCCTCCAAACCACAAAGAAAGGAGCAAAACAACATCCTGACCCTTTGTTAGGTAGCGACAGCCTGTCTGGAAGGTTTACGCGACTACTTCCAGTACGAATTATGGCTTGATTGCCTGGCTGCCTTATCATATAGAAATATGGGCCTACACTCTCCCATGCATGTGTGTGTAGAGCCAGAGGTTGACATCTGGATGTCTTCCTCAAATGCTTCTCTGCCTTATGGTTTTTAGGCAGTGTCTCTCACTGAACGTGGAACTCTTTTGGATCGACTGTCTGACCAGCCAGTCCTCAGGGTTTTCTACTTGTGACTTGTTATTTCTTTTTGATCCTATCTATAATCACTTATGGGGAAAACCAAGACTTTTACACTTTCCCATTTCACAAGTTAGGGACACTTAAAAGGCACAGATGCCGAGTGACCTCTCCAGGACTCCTCCCTTCATAGATGGCAGAGGAGTAGCACAGCTAGGCATCTTTGCCTAGTACGCTCCCTCCCTTCCCCCCTCTATCCCTTGGTCTCAGTTGAAGTCTCGAGAGTGTCACACATGCTAAGGCAAATAGTCTGCCACTGAGCTGCACCTCCAGCCTCTTTATTTTGACACAGGGAGTCACTGCCTCACCCAGGCTGGCCTTGAACCCATTTGTAGCCTATGCAGACTTGAACGTAAGTCTTCCTGCCTCAGCCTCTTAAGAAGCTGGGAGAACAGGCCTGCATCATAAAACCCAGATCCTATCATTATTGTGTGCCAAATGCAAGTCAGTGAGACTCCTTGGTGGGGCCTCTGCTGCTCACCTACCTTGTTACCCCATCCATTTGCCTGTGACTTTACCAGGTTAGCTTTAAGTCGTGGCCTCTGCCAAGTGTCGGAAACCTCGCTAAAGAGCAGCCATGGCTGTTGCCTTCTTAAAGCCTTGCTTTAGTAGTAGGTATAGACTTGGGGGTGACTGTGCTGCTGGAGAGACAGCTCAGGTGGTTAAGAGCGCACACTGCTCTTGCAGAGGACCTGAGTTTCTCAGAACCCATATGGGTTCACAACCACCTTGAACTCCAGCTCCAGAGAAATCCAATG
The DNA here is from genome assembly GCA_001685095.1 of Ellobius talpinus. Taxonomy (NCBI): domain Eukaryota; kingdom Metazoa; phylum Chordata; class Mammalia; order Rodentia; family Cricetidae; genus Ellobius; species Ellobius talpinus. The sequence goes on from LOJH01020288.1 coordinate 7,257, forward strand.
CCCCTGGCCTTCATGGGCACCTACATGCATATGCACACACACATGTACACAATTCCTTAAAATCACCATGTCAGATCTCTCCTCTCTGTGTTCTGGGAACACACAAAGGCTGAAGGTGAAGGGGTTCCCCTCTTACCCTTCATTCTACCTCAGGGAAATGTGATGAGGCAGATCTTCAGATGAGCTCCTCAGTCAGGATTCTGCTCACCTATAGTTGAGAGCATGTGCTTGGCGGTTGAAGAACACGAAGGCTAAATTTTTGTAAGCTGGAAGGACTTTGAGAAGGGACAGAGAGATGAAGCATGATTAAAAACAACTCAGAGACAGAAATTGGGTTCAACCTGAAGGTCAAAAAAGCAAAACAGAGCCACTGGCTTCTACCTATACCTATAACTCAGTCTGAAATGACGATCCTGCCTCTAGGAATCTCCGAATGAAACTGTGTCTGAGAGCTGTCTCCTCCATTTTAGAATCCTCTCTAGTTCTGGGATTAAAGGTGTGCACCACTTCTGCCTGGTTTCTGTGGCAAGCTACTGTGACTACTAGGATTAAAGGTATTTGTCATTGCTGCCTGGTCTGTAAGGCTGGCCAGTGTGGCTATTTCACTTTTCTGATCCTTAGGCAAGTTTTTTTTTAAATACAAATGAAATGCCACTACAGAGAGAGTCTTTCAGGGAAGCATATTTTGAATGAGCTCTTAAAGGTGCTGCCTGTGGTATGACCTGATGATGGAGCATTGGCAGCTTTTGCTGGGGCCTCTTGTGCCTCTGAACTTTTCATGCTGCTGTGAGTTTGTTGGGGGTGGAAACAACAAGGCTTCGACTCTTGCCTCTACCCCTTTCACTGTCCTTTTTCCCATCAGAAAATTTTCCCTACTGATGCTTAAAATGCCAGCCTCTACCTTGGCATTGCCAGGCAGCCCTTCTAGCACGAGCCACAAGGATCGGTTCCAGAAGACAGGAGTGCCAGGCTAAGGAAGATTATTCTAGATACCACAGCCAGGTGCAGACTCAGGGGAGGACCGAGTTCATTAAATAAGGAAAGTTTTCTTTTCCTTCCATTAAGCCAACGAAGTGATTTGCAGATTCCTTTGGTCTTTGGTTTCCTTGGCCATCTGGGCTTCGTCTCCACTCTTCCTGTTTGTGCCTTGTTCTCCTGAGTGCACATTTGACAGAATGGTTATAAAGACTCCCATTAAGCACACCAGTGTTGTGGCTTTGCTGTTGTGGCATGAAATAATGGAACAGGAAAACACACCTTGATGCTGTATTTTCATGGATTGATCCTTTTAGAAAGTCAAATTTTCTGCAGTGCAAAAGCTGACTTTTGCCTGTTGTAAACAATACAGCACACACACACACACACGCATGCACACACGCACACACATGCGCATGTGCACGCACACATACACACACATAGTCTTTTAAAGCCTTTTTGGAAGAAAACTCTAAGGTAGATCACACAGTCCACTGCCCTCAGAGATAGACAGGGTGGCATGTGGCTTTCTGCTGTCTCTAGCTTACAGGGTTACTGTTGGAACACCAGGGGTTCTGCAGGTGCTACCCATTGCTGGGCTCTACAATGGGTGGCTGCAGAGTTTTGGATTTGACTGATTCTTGTTTCTGGTCCTGTGTCATCAGATCTCTCGCTATTTCACCAGCTCCGAACTATTAAATTTTTCTTTATTTTGTAATTTCTTTCCCTTCTAATCTGTGTGTTCAGAAATAAGAATGCAATTTATTTAGAGACATAAGAATGAATTCTGCTGTAAAGTAGCCCCTCACTGTAGATGCTGCCTGGGTTCCCCCATTTGAGGCCCATGACAAAGGTGGCATCATTTGCATTTTACAGAGGAAGCCACCAGACATAGAGCTGTGATCACATCTGCTCTCCTTGCTTAGAATACAAGAAGTTAATTCAATTGTCACTCACTGGGGGCTTCTGTGGGACCTGCTAAGTATCCCTCATTAAAAAGAACTGTTGTGGGAGGTATTGAACTATTAACAGCAGAGGAACAAATAATAGAACATTCTTTATAAGTTTGGATATTTACAGGGTTTCCTAAATCGTTGTGCTGTTTTAGAGCATGGAGAGTTTGGCTTTAAGAATGAATAAAAGAATATAAATGGAATGAAAATGCAAATGTTGTCTCCTGGCTGCCGTGAGATGTAACACTCCAGATCAGGACAGCTTGGGGCACCAGTTTGTTTCTCTCATGTGCTGATTTCACAATGCTTTGTGTTCCTCTACGTAGCCTAATTTTCTTAATTTCAGTGTGCTTTCATTTAGATTACATACCGACTTTCTGAGATGGGAATGACGCAGGCATTTGAATGAATGTGTATCTATGCCCTTGAGACCACATGGGAGGGGGAGAGTTAACCCAAGCCTGGGTTTCTAGTTTTGCCTCTGCTGCCATTTGACTTGGTGTGGAGAACACTGGGTAGAAATGCTTACTTTTCTGGACCTTATACCCGTCGACTGTGAGGCGAGAAGCTCAAGGAGCTTTTGGGATTTTTGTGGGTGATTTTGTTTTATACCCCAAATGCATCGCTCCCTGAGACAGGTCTCCACTGCTTACTCTAAAGAAGACTGTCATAAGGAATGCTATTTAAACTTTGAAAACTTCAGAATTACATAATCTTTAAAAGTCAACTCTCTCAATATTATATTTATTACTGTTTACTTTGAGAACTAGTATCTTCACCCCTCCCTCAACTCTTCGCAGATCAACACTCCTTTCCCTACTCACTTAACTTTTTATCCTTTTTTTCTTAGCTCATCAAGAACTGTACATGTTGCTCATATACTCTTAGATATGTGGCCTTCCATTGGAGCATGGCTGACTGACTCACTAGGGGCCACAACCTTAAAGGAAACTAACTTTCCTTTTCCCAACATCTATTAGCTACCAATAGCTCCTTATTTTTAAAATTGATACAGAACTTTTCTCCATTGGCTTTTCAAACACTCTCCTTGGCAACAGTTCAAAGGCGATATGCAGAGATCCTGATGAACAGACCATGATGAACTGCATCCTGAAATCTTGAGTCCACAGATGATCTCCTAGTGATCGTGCACTGTCCGTTCACCTTAGCCCTTTAAGTAAACTATTATGGTGGGAAAGTCCTTTTACCTCCAAATACTCAATATTCTTTTCCTCTTGAACATTTCTGCATGTCTACTATATAGGGTAAAATATTAAAGAATGTGAGCCTTGAAATGGGAGATTGACTGCATGGAGCCTGAGCATGCTACAGCATGCTGGCCTGGACAGGCAAGAGCAAGAGACTGGACTGCCAAGCTTCCCCTCTACACATGGGCCTGTGATCCTGAGAGTGAATGGGAAGCAGGCGTGAGGGGTCCTGATCCCGCTCCTCTCCATGTGTTTGTTGTTTCCTGAAGCCCAGAGACAGTGAGTGGTGGTGCTGGTGTCCCCGGGGCTGTGGGCAGGCTTAAAGAAGAACACATTTCCCCTTCACCATGGGGCATCCCTTGGAGGCAGGGTGAACCTCCTCTAGTGCATTCTTGACTCTAGCAGGCTCTCCTCTGGGTTTGGCTCAGGCCACTGTGTGACCTGCCCACTGCCAGTTTCTTTGAAGATGTTTATTTCATGCCTCATCTGGAAGATTCTCCATGAATATATAACATGGTCTCAGAGTGCTGGGCAATTCCTCACTTGTTCTTCGAGACTGCCTGTTTCTCCATCTTTCCTGCAGGTCACTTTTGATTCTTAGGAGTATCTCTACTTATCTTCATTTTATAACGAGGTGTGCCCAGGCCCATAGGAAGGTGGTTTGCCTGAAAGATTGTGAAAGAAGACTGGGGAGGGAAATACAGATTTTTAGAATTATAGATATTTAAATAAAAAGATCCCAAAGCACTTCTTACTTAAATGAGCAATTCCTTAACTTGGGGATGGAAATATGTTCTGAAATTTGTTTAGTCAGCCCCCTCTGAAATAAATATAATTACAGCAATGATATCATTTTTGTTTAAAATGTTTGAAAAGGTATCAAGACGACATGATTAAGGCCCTAATTGTTTGCCAAATTTTCTTTAAAGTTACCTTTTCGGGGGTGTTCTGTGCCAAAAAACATCTTAAACGGATGAACATCTAGTCCTCCTTGCTGATTTTGGCTGAGTTTTAATTAGATGACTGCTTTCATAGTTGAAATACATTTAGGTTGGTCCTGCGCCCCACGGTGCCAGATTTCAATACAAGAAAAAATGTCTTCTCCCCCAGTTTAGTGCTGATGCACATTTAAATAGTACAGGCATGAGGTCTTTTCCTTGGCCAAGGGCACACAGTGACTTTCCAGAGGGTTGGTCCCTTGTGGAGTCAGGCAGATTTGAGATTCTGTGCCCTGACCTGCCTTCCACCTGCTGGCACGGTGGCTCTCAAGCTTCCTGTAGGCACAACCTTCAGAAGACAGACAGGGGCCTGAGCCTTGGTTGCCCAGGTCAGACTGAAGCAGGCGGACCCAGATGGGTACAGAAGCTGGAGACTGTAGTCAGTACGACCCGGTTGTCATCAAAGTAAGCTCCAGGACAGCCAAAGCTACACAGAGAGATTCTGTCTCAAAAAGAATCAAACCAAATGAAAGCAAAATTAGATTCTCCCTCCTCTAGCCACGATCCATCACCAGTGGCTCTTCTGTAAGACCTGGGGCCTAGAGATGGCATAGGCCACCTCTGCCAGGACTGTGGCTGAATTGGTTTTATGTAGGTCTAGTGCAAGTAGCAACAGCTGCCGTTAGGTCATGTTCAGAAAACAGCAATCCTCCCTGTCCTCTGGCGATTCTATTCTTTCTGTCTGCTCCTCTGCAGTGTGCCATGAGCCTTGGTGATGGTGAGGTTAATGTAGATGTCCCGTCGGGGGCTGAGCACTCAGTATCTTAGACTCAGTGCTGTAACAAGTTCTGCATCTCTCCATGGCCACTGCACTGAAGAGGTTCCCTGACCAAGGCCCGTGAGCAGCCTGGGTCTACAGGTATAATTGTAAATGTTTAGAGTGTAATTTGACAGCGTGTTGATCTGTCATAAAAACAAGCAGTTTCTCTTTTCAAGGCTGCAGACACTTTCTTCCCGTCTTCTCTCCAGCTTGGAGCTCGTGAGTGAGAACACATGGGATTTTGTTAGTGAGTTCATTTTGGCAGCTGGGTCAGGAGTGTCCACACTGCCGCCTTCCACTCATGTGATTATTCTGTTTCTATTCCTTTGTAGATTATTTTCTTCTGTTTGTTTCTTCTTCCTTTTCTTAAGTGTCCTCCATTCTGAATTTAGAATTGCCATGATAAAATATAAAAGAATGTAGTCTCACCCCCTCTTTCCTTTCCCCTCCCCTTCTCTCCCTCCTTCTCAGACTCTCCCCTGCTCCCTTCCATTCCCCTTTTCTCCCTCACACCGCCTCCCTTCTTATTCCCTCCTTTCTCTTGTCTCTTCTCTTTTCTTGGCAAGATTGACCTGGGATTTGTGATCTTCCTGCCTCAGCCTTCAGAGAGCTAGGATTATAGCCACCTGTCACACCTAACTTTCTCATGAAATTTCTGTCTTCACAAAGCCCAGGCTCTCTCAGGTCAGTAGCTGCGTCTTGTCCTTGTGTGAGTCCTCAGCACAGGCACCTCCAAGTGCTGCAGAAACCCAGGCCTGTGGGAAAGATGCTGCACCTGGGTGAGAGAAGCTGCTGCTGACTCTGCAGAAACTTCCCAGCACCATCAGCAGCAACTTGCAGGTGTCAGTCAGGCTGTCTGCCTACACCAAACGCCGCTATGAAACGGTGACCTCAGCTTCAGACGATAGTGAAAATAATGCCATTTCAGACACTTTAGCCGACATGTAGATGCAGAATGGCCTTACTGCCAGTTAGCGGAGCTGTGTTAGCAAAGGTTTTGATGAAATCCTAACTTCTCTGACTGATTGGGTGGTGCTTTTGTTCACATATACCTAGCCCTCCGTAAGTTGTACAACAGTGTGGTTTACACGGGTGCTACAGGTAGTCCGCACACTTAACCAGATGGCACCATCTGGGTCACAGGCTCCATGAGTGCTGGTGTTTTGGTCTGCTCCTGCTTTTGAAGACCAGGCTCCTGCAGGGTGCACACTGGTGATGTGGGGTCATCTTACTGGTGCTGCCACTGTCCTGAGAAACAACTGTCTGCTCAGATGGGTGCGCCAATGCCTTTAGACTGGTTGTAATGGAGACCTCAGTATAAGGTGTGTGTTCTGTCTGATTATGTATTTATTTATATTTAAAAAGGAATAGTTGTGTTAAAAGTTTGTCATGAGAACCATTTCTTCCCAAGTTAATTGAAGCAACATAACTCTTACTATTTTTTTGTTTTTATTTTTTCTTTTCCACTTGAAAGACGGGGTTTCCCTCTATATAACTGGACTGGAGCTTATTATGTAATCCAGTCTAGTATATCCTCCTTTCTCAGCTTCCTGAGTACTGAGATTACCATCTGCTGCCATGCTCACCTGACACATATGTGCATCAACACATAGGCTCCCAAATTCTGCAATGTTTAGCCATATATATGCTGATCTATCTATATGCTGATCGATCTATCTATCTATCTATCTATCTATCTATCTATCTATNNNNTATCTATCTATCTATCTATCTATTTATCTATCTATCTATCTATCTATCATCTATGTAATCAGGCTCATGACCAGGGAATCAAATACATTCATTCAATCCTAAGTTGTATGTGTATTTCAAAACAGGAAGTTTATATTATTGTATCACAAAAAGATATGTAAGCTAAATAATAAAAATATTTTTTAAAAATGGCCAGAGTTTGGAAGTCAGTTAACGGCTTTTGCAATAGCCAGATTTATTATTACTGACCCTGTAAGCAGATTGTTTCTTTCCTCCCCCCTCCTTACACTTGGGAGAATTCTTCCTGCCTGCCTGCCAGGCCTTGCCAGGCAGCAATTTCTCTGTGAACATGCCCTGATGAATTCAAGGACTTTTTTCTCCCCACTGCCATCTTTGAACCCGCAGCAGAATGGCTCCTGGATTGAATGCGCATGAAGTTTCTCCCATCAGTTCCTATTACTCTTCCAAATGTATTTGTTCATGTCCTTCAGTTACTTTGTCTCAAGACCAGATTGTTCTTTCTCCAATAGCAGAGTGTGTGGGCATTTGCTGCCGGGAGGTTAAAACACCTGTGGCAATGCAGCCACTGAGGATCCAGAAGGTGGCCTTGAACCTAATAAGGAATCACTGAGTATTGTCTTGACTGATAATTCCTAAAGCTGGGTAAGCTTCTGGGAGCCTGCATTTGGCTCCGAGTGGGAGAGGGTTCTGCAGCGTGTAGGGAGACAGTTACACTACCCTACCCTCCCTCACGCATCCGTTAATCCCACATGGAAACACCCCTTTTCCTTTTTCATTCTGAATGCTAATGTTATTGGAAAGCACTTTATATTTATGAGCTTTTAGCGAAAATAGAGTGAAATGCAATAAACACCTGAATCAAAGTGACTCTGGAGCAAGCCTTTGTTTTCCTGCAGCCTGTACAGCTCTCTTTCTATGAAGTGCGTATAACAGTCTGAGGATGCTCTACCCAAACAGCTGAGCTGGAAAACCAAAGAGACTTAAGCATTCATCATCACAGATTCATAAGATGAATCAATATCGGATTTCCAACTGTGTTTTTTATGTCCTGTCTTCCAATACCATGAATGATACTGAACATTAGCAAAGATTCAGCCACAGCCATATCACAAGGGGCAAGGCAGGGCTTTGCAGATGGTGCCTTGGAGGATGGGCCTCCACCCCCATGCTCTGCTGCCTCTGGCTGCCTCTTCTGTTTCCCATTGGTTACTTTCCAGAGGGTAGTGAGGCTCTAAAAGGCCAATATATAAGGTATTAAGGCTTCTAACTCTGAGGGCCCAGAACTGCCACTCAGTGCCTCATGGGTTCACCAGTGCGTCCACTTCAAATCTTTCTGTTATGTTTCACTTCTTACCCCTTCTCTATGGCTGGCTGCGCCTTTCTCATTGGGAAGGAAGACTCCCAGCTCTGTTGGCCTCACAACAGAGAGCCTGCCTGGTTCTCATCCTGGTAACTCTTCCTGCCTTTAGGCATTCTTACCTGATAAGCCCTTCCAGGTTTATTTCTTATTTACTTAAATAAATATTAACAAAGTGTGTGTGTGTGTGTGTGTGTGTGTGTGTGCGCACGCGCCCATTTCCCTGGCTGTGGCCTATGAATTATTTTAATCGACCACCACAATCAGCATAGATAACACTTCTATCTTACTCCTCCATATTTATTTATCCTGTCCCTTTGTGGTCTCACTTCTCTTTCACCAGAACCCTTGGCAACTAGTGATGTGTCTGTCATATAGATCTGTCCTTTCTAGAATGTCATAGCATAGAATCACTTAGCTGAATGTCCTGGAGACTCACTCATGCCCAATAGTGTACGTCACTTGTTAGTTCTTTTTTGGGATCAACATTATTATCTGTGGGTGGCTGTCTTTTAACTGTTTATATGCTGAAGGAAATTTGTATTCCTTATAGTCTCTGGTGATCACAAACAGAACTTTTATGAACATAGAGGTTTCTGTGGAAATGCTACTTTTTCATTTCTTTAGTTGTTGACACTTAAGGGCTGGAATCACTGGATCATACACTCAGTGTGCTTAACACCATAAGAATCTTTCCCGGAGCTGCCAGGCCATTTGACATTTCTGTTGGAAATGCATAGGAGTTTTAGTCGTTTACACCCCTTTCCAACACTGAAGAGTGTCCACACTTTTTATTTAAACCTCTTCTAATAAGTATGTGTTAATTTTTGCTTCCCTAGTGGGTTCTGTTGAGCATCATTCCAGACTTACTCCCATTCGTTCATCCTCTTTTGTGGGGGGCCCTTCCATCCTTTGTTCATTTCAAACACTGGTTTGGGGCTGGAGAGATGGCTTAGCAGTCAAGAGCACTGGCTGCTCTTCCAGAGGTCCTGAGTTCAATTCTCAGCAACCACATGGCAGCTCACAACTGTTTGTAACTCCAATTCTAGGGGAGTCAGTCCTGTCACACAGACATACATGCAGGGAAAACCCAATGCCATAAAATAAAAACAAATAAATTAGGTTGGGTGGTGGTGCATACTTTTAATCCCAGCACTTGGGAGGCAGAGGCAGGTGGGATCTCTCTGAGTTTGAGGCCAGGGTGGCCTACAGAGTGAGTTCCAAGATAGGCAAGGCTACACAGAGAAACCCTGTCTTGAAACACCAGGGAAAAAATGTGTAAACACTGGTTTCTTTGCTTTCTTGCTGAAGAATTGGAGAAGTCCCTCATGTGTCCTGGATCCAGGTCTTCCAATCGGACACATGATTGGCCAGTGTTGTCTAGAGCTTGTCTTTTCATTCAGTGTTTTTACAAATTGGCTGTTTTCAGGTTTTGTTTGTTTGTTTGGTTGTTTAGTTTTTTGGCCTTGCTTTCTGTGTCATATTCAATAATCTTTGCTCAATTGTAGAGGATAAAGATTCTTTGTGTTGTGTTCTTGGAAACTATGGTTTAACATTAAGATTTCAGATCCATTTTGAGTGACTTCTGTGTAGCCTGTGTGAGGCTCTTGTGGGTTCCTGTTCTTATGCTTTCCCATTGTTTTCCTGGCTGTCTTTCCCAAACGACTCCGCTTTGAGCTTTTGTTAAAAACCATTTGACCATGGTGACTCTTTTCTGGTCTGCATCTAGTCGTCCATCAGAAGACATGGATTTCTGCAGCTTCATTGCAGATCTTAAAACTGGATGGCATGAGGTCTCAGTAATATAATTATTATTTAAAATTGTTTGATCTACTGTAAGAGGGAATTCTTTTAAACTAAACTAAAAATACATTTAAAAACCTGATGCGATTTTGATTACATTAGTCTCTAGATCAATTTGGGGAGAAATGATATCTCAAGTGTGTCAGGTTTTTCCAGTTCATGAATATAGTATGCTTATATAGATCTTCTTTGAGTTTTTTGGACATGCTATTATTACTTCATTTAAATTGAGTTTATCATTCTGAATCATTGGGGGAAGCATTACATCTTTTCCCATTAAGTTGGATGTAGCCAGGAGTGTTGTGTGGCCCTCATGAGATTGAAGTCCCTCGGTTCCTCTTGTTACTGGAAGGTTATTGTGAGGAACTCCTGGAGTTTGTCAATGACTTTTCTACTCCTGTAGAGAGGTCATGCGCTTTCTGCCCTTCATTCCATCTGTATGGAATACTCCATTGTTTCTTTCTTTCTTTTTTAAATGTAATCTCATCTTTTTTATATGTGTCTTACTTGATCTTGGACAAAAATTTTTATGTTTATATGCTCAGTTCAGTTTGCTAGTATTTAGTTGATGCTTATTTTAAAATTTTTATTATTTATTTAATATGTTTGAGTGTCTTGCCTTCATGTGCACCATGTGTGTCTAGTGTCCCCAGAGATCAGAAGAGGGTGTCAGGCCCCCTGGAACTGGAGTCATGGATAGCTGTGAGCCATCGTGTGGATGCTGAGAACTAACCTGGGTTCTCTATAAGATCAGCAAGTGCTCCTGACCACTGAGCTATTTTCCCAGCCCTTTGATGATATTTTTAACGTCTATCTTCATAAGCGTTGCTAACCCTTCTTTATATCTTTGGTGTTGATATATATTCCCTCTACTTCTGTTTTGTGCTTATGAAGGAATGATATGAATGTTTTCAACACTTGGAAGCATTTACCAGGGAAGTAGAATTGGCTTAGACTTTTCTCTTGTAAGAAGTTTTAAGATTCATAACCAGTCTATTTATTGTAGGCCTGTTCAGAGTTTCTATACCTTGAGTCTTCTTTTTCAGTCAGTATTTCTGCCTAAGAATGCGTCCATCCCATCTAGCGCATCTCTTTGTTGGTAGACTTTAAGAGTGATTTAATTTTTGTTCCTCTGAGATTTTCATTTTCCCCAAAGTTTAAAAGGCTGTTTATTGCTGATACAGAGCTCTAAATCGACAGTTTTCTTCTTTTAGCTCTACATTCTGCCTTGTGATTGCCATGGTTTCTTCTGGGAAATCTATAATTATGAAAGATATTATTCCTGATATATATCGCTTTCTTCTAGATTTTCAATTGTCTCTAGTTTTTGACTCTGCATTTCTTGAAACCATAGATTCACCTCTCGCCAAACATGAGAACTTAGAACCTGCATTTTTAAAGTAGTTGTCCTTCTTTTGTGACTTTGGTGATGTGAATGTGAGACACGCTAGCATGCCCCCCAGGCCTCTGAGACTCTCTTTGCTATTACACTCCTTATGTTTCTTTGGACAATCTCCCCATCTGTATTCAGGTTCACCCACTATTTCTTCTGTCCCTTCCATCCATCTAGTGACATCTTGAAAGTTTTGTCATTATGTTTTCTCTTTTTTTTCCAGCTCTAAATTTTTGTGTGTGAGTGTGTGTGTGTGTGTGTGTGTGTGTGTGTGAGAGAGAGAGAGAGAGGTGAGACTGAGTCTACTGTCCTCTATTCCATTCAAGAATATCCTGACTTGCTGGGGATGCTCATAGTAGCCCCTCTGAATTGTTTGATTATTCTAATACCCACATCATAAGGGTTGATTGTTCTTCCATTGCAAGATGACTTTTCTAAATAAATTTGAGTTATATTATGGCCATTCTTGAATATAGGTTGAACATATCTAATCTGACAATCTGAAATCCCCAATGCTCCCAAATCCAAAAATTTGAAAACTGACCTGATATCACAGTGGAAAATTCTACGTCTGTGCAGAGGCACAACTGTAAATACAAGGTCCAAATGAAATGTAAATACATGTTGTGCCTTAATGTGGATCCCATTTCAAAACTACCCTGTGAAGTATATGCAAGCATTCCAAACTCTGAAATGTCCTCACCACTCCTGGTCTAAAGCCGAGCCATAGGGACCCTGAGTCTGTGTTATGTTATGACACTGTTTATGGGTTTTGTCCATGCCTTGTGCAGGCAGATAGCTGAGCTGTTCTACTTTCCTTCCGTGGGTTGTGTCTGCAGTTCCCCTTTAGCCTTTATGATGCCGTTTGTGTCTGTGTCTCTGTAGCCTGTTCTCTAGGCTAGAAGCTGGGGAGTGAGCTGTTCCAGAGTGGAAAATCTCAAGCCCCCTGATACTGCTGTTTAGGGGTCAAATCCAGAGCCAACAATTCAATGTGACCTTAAAGGAGAACGTGGCATTTTGTATAACTCTCTTGAGCTCTCTGCAGTCTCTCTGATAATTTCTGATTTCCCAAAGTCCCCACTCTTGACATCTTTAAGATCTTAAGTCAGAGCATGTAATTCTCTACTCAGATGTGTTATTTCTACGACTGTGTCTAGCATCAGGCAGCAAAGAGCTAGAAAAAAAGGAAAACTAAAAGCGATGGGGCTCCATCCTGTGTCCTGGCGATTATAGCTTTTCTCGTGAGAATCGTTCTCTTGGAGTTTCGGTGTCTGCCCAGCTGGCCCAGCTGGTGCTCTTTGGCACTGCAGGGCGTCCGGACTGGGGCTGTGGTGGGAGCAGTCAGTGACAGCCAAGCTCTAGTGAAACTGTGAGTGGGTTCTGTTTTGTTTGCTCCTTGGGCTGGAAAGCAAAGAGGTTCTCTTTCATCTGGGTTCTTTTTGTCTATACACGCTGAACATTTTTTAGATGTTGGGCTGCCTTTAAATCCAAACTGGGTGATGCCGAGAGACCAGGCTGATACGGAAAAGTTCAGCACTGATTGAAAGATTGAGCTTCAGTCTACGCTATCATTTACGTTTCATGGTCCTTAGACACCCCGTGTTTTCTACCCAGCTTTTCGTTGGCATGAACTGGGCCAAGGCTGGGTGTTCTTATCCATCTTTTTCTGCCTGCAGCTGCAGCCCTCATGTTAGAGTTAACACTGTTGTTTGTAACACAAACTCTGTGTGGGTGGGGACGGTTGACCAAACTTGTTTCTGTGGATTTCTGTGTTTTAAACATGCATTATGGCGTTGTCAAGTGTTACCTGTGATGAAATAAACTTAACCTCTGATTTAGCTCAGAGGATGGCAGACTGTGTGGAAAGGGTCAAAGAGCAAACATTTTAGCTGGCCAGTAAGGCTACTGAGGTGAACAACAGCCACACACGATGATAGCCAATAAGGATGACTGTGTTAGACCCTGGTGACTGACGCTGAAATGTTGTCTTTTACTTTACATGTGCTTTTTTTTTTCCTTCAAGAAAATCATGAATCCATTCACAAGGGCTCTGCCTCCACGTCCCTCACATCTGCTAAGCCATCCCTGTCAGCAACGCCCTGTGGGGACCAGCAGAGCACTAAGTGCAGGCGGGAATCCTGGGGAAAGGTAGCAGGCCTCATCCTCAAGGGCTGCGGGCCGGGAGAAGCAGAGAGCAGTCTGATGCTGGGACCATCTGTGGTGGTGTTGACTGAGAGCTGGGTAACTATAAAGGGAAATAAAGTAAACATTTTACTTCCTTCTGATCTTCAGTTTTTCACAGTATATCCCTAGATTATGCTTTGCTTATTTTAGAGTTAGCTCCTTAAGCTAATGCCACTCCCCCTCCCTTCGCCCCCCTC
>LOJH01020289.1:0-14325 GCA_001685095.1 Ellobius talpinus
CCGCCGCAGCCAGCGCCTCCCTCTTCCGATCTCCCCCCCCTCCACCCTCGGCTCCACTCCCTCCCTGGCGCCCCTGTCCCTCCTCCTTCGGCCAACGTCGCCGCCCGCGCCCCCTCCCCGCGCGGGGCCCGCTGCTTCTGCCCGCTGCCCAACTTTTCCGCCAACTCGCGCTCCGGAGCTGGCGAGGCAGCTGCAGCGCTCCAAGTCCAGACCCCGACCCTCCGGGGAGGAGAGGAGAAGGCGGCGGAGGCCGTGGGTTCCCGCGGGGAGGGGGGCGGGAGTGGGCTGCGAGGGGTGTGTGTGTGTGTGTGTGTGTGTGTGTGTGTGTGTTATACACTCCATCTCTTTTGGTCCTCTTGTGAGGATTCGCCCCCCCCATTCAGCCGGTGGCTTTGGGCGCAACACCCCACATCTGGGATCTTTTCAAATGTTTTTCCACGTCCGGGCAAGTCTGGGGTCCGGGTTGGGGGCTTGAGAAGGAAAGGAAGTGGCGGGGAAGGCTAGCTTGTCTTGGAATAGGTTTGAAGGAGGTGTCGTCACCAAATGGCTGAATCTGTTTTAGCGGAGAGCGAGCAAAAGATTCCCCCTTTCCGAGGGGTGGTGGTGGTGATGTTCTATTTAAGTCTTGGACCTAGAGGGCTTCTAAAGGGGTCTGGGGAAGGGAAGGGGGGCCGCGGGGTCTGGATCGTTCTGGGGAGTGGGGGAAGGGATGAGGGCTGGTCCGGTGCGGAGTCCTCCGTTGCCCGCTTGTTGCTTCTCTGTCCCAGACCCCCTCTCCGCGCTTCCCGCGTCTCCTCTAGTGGTGTCGCTGGCGGGATGAGACAGGCGAGTACCCATATTTTTTTTTGGAGGAATTTACTGACTTTTTTTATGGTGGGGTTTGCATTTACCCCCTAGTGAAGCAACTGGACACCTTGGGAGTGCAGGAGGAGTTCCCTTTTTTTGGGCCTAGAAGCTATTAACTCATTTGCAAAGCATTTCGACGGCGTTTTTCCCCCCTACCCAACCCCCCATTTCCCAGATGTAGCTGCCGCATCTGGTTCCGTTTCACCCTACACGGGTACACCGCAGCCACATTATTAAACATCCTTCTTCCTCCCCTCCCCCTCCTAAATTAAAACTGAGATTCTTCCACTAGTCCTTCCTACCACCACCCCTTAATATTTCTTGAGACGTGGAGAGGAGGCTTTGGGTTGGAAGAAAAAAGAAAGTTGTGGATCCCAAGTGATTTTGGATTCCTCCACACTAGACTCTCCTGCTGGTGGCGAGCTATGGGTGGCCGGGGTTGTGTGGGAGAACCAGCTTGGGAGATGCAGCCACTTGGAAGCGGCTTGCTCACTAGAGGTGGCCCTTGTCGGTGGGTCTGGGCCAAGATAGGCCTTGACGTGTACTGGAACCAAAGCATCGCCTCGCCTCGCCTCGCCCTTTAATTATAGTTGGAGCGTCTGTCCCCTGTGGACACTGCAAGCCCACCTATCGCCACGCGTCTGGATTCCTCGCGGGGTTCCGTCCTTGATGCCAGAGCAGCGGCTGATGCTGTTGGAGCCAGAGGCACCTTATGTTTTCAGGGAGTGTTTGGCCGTTTAAACAATGACTACAGGACTAGGGAAGGAATGTACACTTTTTTTTTCAGTACTCTTTCGNGGGGGCGGGGGGGGGTGAACAAGCAAAGCATCCAAAGGGTCCAAAGTTGGCGTCAGGGTGGGGAGAATTGGTGCCTTTCGCCCTCTCCAGTCATTTAAATTGAAAACACTTCTCTGGTTTCCTCCTTGGGGCGGCAGTTTTGGAGGCTGTAATGAATTCGCACTTTCTCTAGACATGGTAATTAACGTGACTGTTTCCTTCGCAGATGTATCCTAGTCTTTGCCCCTCCGGACCAGTGCTTTTTTTGGAATAGTACCTAAATTGTAGAGCCATCGCCCTGAGATGGTTGAGCAGAAAGTGGCTGTTTTCCTTCCTTGGCCAGGCTCCGGGTTTCTCTGAGACTTGTTTTAAAGCTAAGTAGCAGGGCCCCTGGGACTGACTGGCCATAGTCTGGCCAATTACCCCCACGCTGGGGTGGTGTCCCTTCCTTTCAGTGACCTAAGGCCGGCAATCTCAACTAATACCCGCCAACTGTCCTGGTGGCTGGCCTTCCTCCCTAATGGCTTGTTTACATATTTCCCCACTTGGGACACACTTCTGAGACCCTGTTGACCTCTTAGTGCTGAGTGTTTGGGGACTGAGACACTTTCTGGGACTTGGCTCCAGCCGGGAAGGTTATATATTTCATCAGTGACAAGTTACTTGAAATATGTTGCTTTTACTCTTAGTCATAGCTGAGTGTCAGCTTTTCAGTGATGGGCCATGGATTGAGAGTCACCTGTACTCCCAATGCCAGTTTCAAAAGTATTTTCACAATGGGAGGATGAACAAACGTGGACATTACTTCCTGTTCCAGGGTATAGCCTTAGAGTGGTGTTTTCCTTGGCCTCAGGCCATGAAGCTTGTTGGAAGGTTCAGTCCCCTTTGGTACCCTTTGAATAGCAAGCGAAGCAAAGGGACAGAAGGAACAGAGGGACATGACAAATGTCGTCACCGCCCCCTTACAAGAGAAGATGACAATATATATATAGGCACCCTATGCCAGAACTACCTTTATCCAGGGTGGACTCCAGATGAGAAAATTGAATGGGGCGTCGGGTAGGCAGACTCCAACCTTGAAGACCAAAGACAATCTTTAGACCTTGCTGTTAGTGATCTGCTTTTGTTTATTAGTGATATTGACCTGATGCAAGACTCTTAAAAGCTCTTTGTTCGTGTGAACTTGGGGCTTAGCAGCGAGTGTCTCCAAAGGCCCTTTCATTTTTTTTATTCTTAAAATTACATTTGTTTACTCATTTATTCATGTGTGTGCACAAGGGTGCCACAGTGCTCCAGTGCAGATCAGAGAATAGGTTGCAAGATGTGGTTTTCAGCCTGGAGAGATGGCTCAGCAGTTAAGAGTCCTGGCTTAAGCTGGGCAGTGGTGGTGCACACCTTTAATCCCAGCACTCAGGAAGCAGAGGCAGGCGGATCTCCCTGAGTTCCAGGCCAGCCAAGGCTACACAGAGAAACCCTGCCTGGTTTAAAAAGGACACTGGCTGCGATTCCAGAGGATTTGGGTTCTGTTCCCTGCACGCACATCAGAACCCTGTGTCTCTGAAGATACCTGCACTGGCACGCACATATCCACACACGTATGTGTAATTGAAAATAAAATCTTATAAAAAAAGAAAAATTACTTAGTTCTCTTCTCCCATGTGGGTTCAAGGGCTTCCTCTCTTACCTGTTGAGCTATCTTGCTGACCCCAACGGCCCTTTCCTTGCCTCCAAGTTTTGTAATCTCTTTCATCCAAATGGCTGTTGAGCTTCAGAAGAAATGTGGTATCGCTCATCACCCCTGCATTCCGGAGGGAAGTATAAAGGTCAGGAGTTCAAGGCCATCCTACATGCTGAGTCTGAAGCCATTGTGGGCCTCGTGGGGACCCCATTTCCTCCCTGGAAAGTCTGGGCCTCTGCTGCAGGAGGGAAAGGAGTGAGCCTTGACTCCAAGGTCTTGCTCTGAAAAGGGCCTCACTTTCCTCACTTAGGAGGAGTTTAATTTCCTCTCGGGAAATTTGTCCTGCATTTTCCTTTCCCAGGGCTCTGGAAGAGGTCTAATGAAATGCACCCAGGAGTCCAGATGTGGGTCTTTAGAGAAGGTGCTGGTGTTTCCAGAGGTCAAATACCTCCTATGGGATAGACTGTCTTTTCCCTCTCATGTCTGCATTGCTTTTAAGTAGGAACTCTACTTACTACCACCCTCGAGGAAGACACTTTATTTGTGGGCACTCCTCCACCCCCCTCCCCAACCAAGCTGGAATTAAGTAGTGTTCACCTAGGTAAGGGTTCCCACTAAGATGGCAACCCTCCACTCCTCAAAACTCTTAAGCAATCCCTCCAGCCTATTTGTTTGGTTTTCGAGTCTGGTTCTCATCTAGGCCCAGGCTGGCCTCAAACTTGAGGTACTCCTATCTTGACTTCTTGAGTGTGAGTGAGATGATACACACACCATACCCCCATACAGCTATTACTAATTTTTCAATATAAAATATTTTAGATACTTTCCATATGTGTGAAACACACACACACACACACACACACACACACACACACACAGGAATTCACTTTGTTTCAGCAGTGTTAGGAATTAAACCCAGGGCCTTTTACCTGCTAGGCAAGCAGTTTCACTACTGAGCTAACCCCTCCAGCTTTGTTGACAGTCATTTGAATATTTTTTAACAGAGGTGCAAGGTAATCTCAGCCTCTTGGTCTTAAACTACCCTCTTGGGCGTGTCTTTCTTTCTAAAAGCAGGTTTCCTTCTCTTAATCCCCATGCTTAAAATGTTTTTAATAAACCAAACTTCATCATAACACACACACACAATTAGCATTTTTTCTTTTATTTTTATCTCTGTGTATAAGTGTGTGTCCATGTGTTTGAGTACACACACATGTCACAGGGCTTAGAGCCTAACTCACTAGAACGAAGGATGGTCCTCAGCTACAGCAGCAAGCTGAATCATCATCTCCAGCCCCGCAAGCAGCATTTCTTTTGTACCAGTTACAATTTTGTAAACAAGACTACCCTAGCGTTTAAAAATGTCTATTAAAGTGATGTGCGGGATAAGTTAGCTCTGTCGTTTAGTAAGTCAGATCCCAGTCTGAAGGGATTCATACTTCTGTATCACAGTCCTTAATTCTGGGGCCTCTGTATGCTTAGAACATTTCTCTGTTGGTATTGTGGCTGGTTAGCACAGGGAACCGGCTGTGGCATCCCCCCACCCCCGATAATCTAATCTTTTTTCTTGAAGAATAGCTACAGGTTGAGAAACCTGGACTCCCAGATGCTCAGGTCATGTTGGCAGTCAAAGAGTTTCAGGCTGTAAAACATTTGGAACTCCAAATATCCAAATATTAGAATCCGACCAACTTCTAAATCTAAAACGTGCATGGTTGCAGACAGCTCACAAAGAGGATCCCAGGCCTGGGTTTGTCTCTTTCCGGTCTCATGTGCCTTCTTTCATTCCATTTAACATATGTGCCAGCATTTCCTATGTTCATGCTGAGGACTGAGGGTATTGGGAGACGCAGTTAGGCACCGATCCTGCTCCATGGAAGCCTGTGGTTTCTCGGTGTCCTAGTCAGGGTTTCCATTGCTCTCTGATGCTGTGATGAAACACCGTGACCAAAAGTTAACTTGGGGAGGAAAGGGTTTATTTATTTCAGTTTACACCTCCAGGAAGCTGTCCCTCACTGAGAGAAGTCAGCACAGGAATCCAAACGGGGCAGGAACCTGCAATCAGGAATTGATGAAGCCACAGAGGAGTGCCGCTTACTGGCTTGCTCCCCGTGCTTGCTCAGCCTGCTTTCTTAGAGCACACGGGAATGCCAGCCCAGGGCTGGCACTGCCCACAGTGAGCTGGGCCCTCCATCAGTCATCAATCAAGAAAATACACTACAGGCTTGCCTACAGGCCACTCTGGTGGGCATTTTCTCAACTGAGGATCCCTCTTCTTCCAAAATGACTCTAGCTTGTATCAAGTTGATCTAAAACTAGCCAGCACAGTTGGGGAGAGAAGAGAAGAGAAGAGTTCAGTAAGGTGATGTAAACACCATGGGGAAAGGGCTGGTAGTTTATGGGGAAATCAGAGGGATGGGGCTGAGGATCCTGGCAGTGTGCAGAAGCAGAACTTTGTGAGATGGGGTTCACGGATTAGGTCATACCTGGCCTTATCATGGAAGAGGGACACTCGCACAGACCTGCAAATACAATGGGAGCCTCCTTAAGTTTTGGGGTGATAGTGTCCTCATTTGAAAGCATGTGAGAAGAAACAGCCAAAACCCACTTTAAACTTATTTGGGTTTTAAGAATACATTGTATTCATATTATGTTTTAGTCTTTCTATTGATATTATTATTGATAATATTATTGATATTTCTAAAATACCATGCTTTGCATGCCATCAATATAAATAATTTGAGAGTGCCGGCAGTTGAACCTGGTGCTTGAAGCATGTTAAAGTACACACTGTGCCTGGCCAAAATATAAAAAAATTGGTGAGATATTTTACATTTTCTTTTTCCCTGCTAAACGTTCACAGTTTCTGTTCTCACTTCCAGCATACCCCAGTTGGCAGGAGCCATATCTCAGCAGCACAACAGCTGCATGTGGCCAGGAGTCACCAGATTTGCCAGCTGAGTCAAGAGTGCTAAGGGTGTGAAGATGGGATGGGCAAAGCACCTGTGGGAAGGAGGACGTTTGAGGAACTCTAGGAGAGTGTTGTCAAGGAGGGGTCTGGAGAGGTGGCTCAGTGGTTAACAGCATTGACTCTCTTTCAGAGAATCTGGCCTTGGTTCCCAGCACCCACACAAGGTGGCTCACAATCCAGTTTCAGGGTTCTCCGATGCTCTCTTCTGGCCTCTGCAGGCACACACATGGTACACAGACATACAAGCATGCAGAACGTACACATAAGATTAATAATTCTGAAAACGATCTTTTTTAAATGCAAGCTCAGTATTGTTTCTTCTGTCAGCCTAGTGCTGGAGACAGCATCCTCTTCACGGTGCTGCTCCCTTATCCCTCGTAACCACCTGTGATGTAGGAAGACAAATATTCTGGTCTCCGTCAGGTGGGGGAAGCTGAAGCCCAGGGTAAATAACTGTCCCAGGATGGCAGTGTCTTAAATGAAACTGTCCGTTGACTGCCTTCTTTAGAACACGGGGAGACGAAGACCTCAGGGCTAAAGAGATGGCTCAGCTGTTAAGAGCTCTTGCCGTTCTTCAGGAGAACCAGAGTTCCATTCCCAGGACCAGTATCAGGTGGTTTATAACCTCCTGTTACTATAGCAACATGGGAAATGACATCCTCTCGTCTGGACCCCTTGGGCACCCATACACATGTGCACATGTGCGTGCAAATAAAATCCGTAAGAGGAAGATGAGGAGGAGGAAGACAACAACAAATACTTGGCCCTGAATGCATCAGCTAGTTTTCTTGCAACATTTTTAGACAACGAGATTTGATGTTAATAGACTCTTTATACCTTTAGAATTTGAAATGCCGAGGGCAAGTGTTACAGGCCCCGACTTCCCACGAGATGCACTGAAACTTCCATTGTGTAAGTACTTTAACCATATAACCACCCGGATGTAGTCAGGACACATATTTTAGCCTTCCCACAAGTATGAAAACTGAGGTCGTGTGGTCTCCTCATTGCACTCCATTGAAAACCTCTTTGTCTAGGCAAATTGGGCTTTGAATTCTGTGAACCTCAGCTAATAGTGGAGAGACTGGTGGGGAAACTGTCATGCACACCCGCAAGGCTACAGGTCCCATCTGTCAATCAGGGAAGGTAGGAGATGATTCCTAAGGGCTAAGATGCCAGTCTCCAGGACTCCAAATAGCGTCTGGGTTCATGGCTTGTGCCACTGAGTGCTCTGCAGATATGCAGAGTGGAGCTTGTACCCAGCAACCTTTTCATTCCTGGATTTGGTACCCGGAGGCCAAGGGTCTGTAGCATCCTTTTGTTGTGCACTTTGAGGCTGAGAGGGTAGGAGAGGGAGTGGCAGGAACTCTTGGACCTCTTTTGGAAATGAGTCAGAGAGAAGGTGCCTGAAGTCTGAAGTATCTGAAGTGCGTTCATTATGGGGGATGAAAGGAGATAGGTTAGATACCTAGGAGGAGGTAGGTGGACAGACATCTCAGGGGACAGGGTGACAGGTGGAAGCTGCCGTCTGCTGCACCTAATCAATCGTCGTACAATGACACCACCTCCACCGTCCACCCTTTGTTGATACACAGAGTTGGTAGTCAGGGTTACTGTGGGACGCAGGAGTGTGCCTTTCTGGATAACAGGCCCATACTGATTAGCTGTATCTTTGGAATGTGAGATGTGGGTTTAGAGGCCTCTTCCGGTGAGGGTGACTTCTGCAGTTGGCCTGAGATTGTGCCCGACCCTGGGTCCTGAAGGACCCTGAATGATTTGTTTCTAAAGGGCTTTGCCTACCAAAGAAACAGAAACAGGAACTTACAATTTCCAGTATTAACTTGGATTTGTCCTTAACCCCTTGGTTTCTCTAGTGTATAGGAATCCACCTGTGTCTGCATCAGATGAAGGACTAGCTTTTGTTTTTTATTTTTAACTCTCTATGTTAGGGATGAACTCAGGGCACACCATATGCTGTGAGCTGTATCTCAGTTAGGTGTGCCCAAATTTGCATTCTCCCATCTTGAATTAATATCCCCCAAACCTGGGAGTCAAGTCCTAGTGTTACTAACAGCTCCATTTACTTGGGCAAAGGACTTAAGTTCTTTTTTTTTACCTTTCTCCCCCAAGGCAGGGTTTCCTCTGTAACAGCCCTGGCTGTCCTGGAATTTGCTTTGTAGACCAGGCTGGCCTCGAACTCACAGAGATCCACCTTCCTCTGCCTCCCGAGTGCTGGGATTAAAGGCATGCACCACCATGGCCTAGCTTTGTACTTAAATTCCTGGACCCTCAGTTTCTGCATTTCTTAGCAGAAACTAGTACTATTCCTTAGAAGCAGAGAGGGAGAAATAAAGTAAGTTTTAAAGCATTTTACTTATCCACAGAGTATTTTTACATCCACAGAGTATTCATTTTACATCCACAGAGTATTCATTCAGTAAATATGCTTTTCATTTCTAGTCCTTTTCCTAAATTCAGCAAAGAAAGAAAGGAAAAAAAAACCAGAGAAATATTTACTTCGCTTTTGGTTTGAAATTATTATTACTTTTATTAAGTCTTTAGAGACAGTTAATGGTAGTACATGCATATTCTGCTGGCCAAGAATGTGGGGGTTTTCTGCCAGCCAGGACTGATTCACTGGAGAGGGGCCTGGCCCTGCCTGGTTCAGGCGGAGGCAGGGCTGAAACACCACTTTAGGGCATGTTCCGGAGGCCGACTTCCTGAACAGTGTAGACAGTCTCCTGGAGCACCAGAGGACAGAGGTGGTCGCCCCCACACGTGGTGCCCAGTCATGTGTCGCTTGGCAGATGTTTTGTCATCAATTATCTATTCTTTAGGGCCCTAGGAAGTTGTTTTAAATTCTGCCACCGCAGGGCTAGTGAGAGGGCTCACTGGGGAAAGATGCCTGCCTGCCAACCTGAGTTCAGGCCCCACAACTCACGGAAAGGTAGAAGAGAGCGGACTCCGTGGAGTTGCCCTCTGACTTTTGCATGTGCACTGTGACCGAGACAGTCATGTCCCCACATACACACATGCGGCCTTAGTAAAGAAAAGAAAACATTTAGCCGGGCAGTGGTGGCGCACAGTTTTAATCCCAGCACTCGGGAGCAGAGGCAAGCAGATCTCTGTAAGTTCGAAGCCAGCCTGGTCTACAGCGTGAGGTCCAGGACAGGCTTCAAAGTTACAGAGAAACCCTGACTCGAAAAACAAAAACAAAACAAAACAAAAATCCACCATAAACCTGAGAAGGGTCAAGGGCTACAGAATCCATGCCTCTGCAAGCCTTTAACTCTGCCTGACTGCTGACTGCATGCAGGGCCCTGGTCTCCCACCTCACTCTCACTCCTCCACTCAAGGCTATCAGACATCAGCCCTCACCATCCAACCTCAGAGGTCGCCAGATCTGCTTCACAGTGTCTTGCTGTCACCCTAAGCAGCGGTGAAGCCTGTTCCCTGGGAGGGAGGCTGGTAGATCCGGGAGGTGCCTGGGATCCTTAACATTTTAGAGGCACAAAGAAAGACCTGGAGGGCTGGGTGTGGATCTCTGGGGTAGAGCTCTGTGAATGGCCTTGGATTCCATCCCTGATGGGGAAAAGGAAAAAGGAAAAAAGTCTTGTGGCATCTTCTTGCATATGTCCAGGGAGATTAATCAGGGCTGCCATATTCCTTGTGACTTACTTGCCTCCTGTTTCTTTTTCCTTTTTCTTTCTTTTCTTATACATAGCCCTGCCTGTTCTGGAACTCACTGTGTAGACCAGGCTGGCCTTGAACTCACAGAGATCTGCCTCCTGAGTACTGGGATTGAAGGTGTGTGCCATCACCATCCCAAGTGCCTTCTGTTTCTTGACTTGTTCCCCAACTCTTTACCTCTCTCTTCCTTCCCAGACGAGTTGGTTAGTCCCAGATAGCATGAAGCCTTGTGTCTGGGGCATCATCAGATTCCTGTCTTTGAAATGATTGCACAATACTTAAACTGGAGGCAGGATTAGCTTTTTGTTTTGTTCTTTAAATTTGCACCAGACAGCAACCATCTACAAACAGCATGCACCAAGTGTGGCTGGGATTGAGGTGTGAGTGTAGGGGGGGTCACACTGGTCCATCTGCTTTCACATTGGGAGATAAAGGCCTTTACTCTGGGGCCTTCTCAGGGGCCTAGACCCCTTTGGGATCCTGAGCTGGAACTGAAGCCTGGGCCTGGGCCTGATTCTGAGCTGAAGCTGCATCCTCGGCCTTTGTTGGGTCTTAGCTGTTGGTTGGCACAGCTGGCAACCCTTGGCCATGTAGCCACAGATCCAGTTCCCAAGCTTGAGGTGGGCAGTGAAAGCAAGCCTGCCTTCCTTGTGGCTGGGATTCTTTGGCATCTTCTGCTTTACCTCAGGCTTCAGAAGGGCCTTTGTCTTCTCAGCATGCTTGCCTTGGTATTGTTTGCCTGCATCTTAAGGGATTCGTAGCTTTGTGACTGGGGTTTCTTTTGGGGCGGGTGTCAAGACAGGGCTTCTCTATGTGTCCCTGGCTGTCCTGGAACTTTCAAGGCAGATTGGTCTTGAACTCAGAGATCCGCCCGCCTCAGTCTCAAGTGCTAGGAGTGCTCCCCCACACCCAGCTTTGTTTGTGACTGGGGTTTCTTGATTCCGTTCCCGTGCCATTTGGGGTACTGCTTGCATGTGGCATAGTTCTTGGACTTGGCCGTGTCTACAACAGCTCACACCACTGAATGTGCTTGGGACCTGAAACTGGGAGCCCTTGCTCCCAGTATGGCTCTTGGGGACCTTCATGACCTCCTTCACTACTTCCCATAAGTGTGCAAGATTTTTATCTTGAAGGACCTCCTGAGGACAGTCCCAGCCGTCGTGACCCCTTAGTCTGTACTCAAAAACATAGCTGTATAATTGAAGGGTGGAATCCAGCTGCCCATCACTGTGACAGAATGCCTGAGGCCATCAAGTTAAGAAGAGAAAAGGTTTTGTGGGTGTCAGTCTATGGTTGGCCTCTACTTTTGAGCACACCTCATGGCGGAATGAAGATGGAGTCTTTGGAGCATGTGCGGGGCTATTCATTCACTCATGGCCAGGAACAGAAAGGGTGAGGAGGGGTGGGAGAGTAGGTTTCTGTAATCCTCTTCAAGGGTGTACCCCCAACTGGTTTAAAACCTCCCATGAGGGTCTATCTCTTAAAGGGCTCATCACCTCCCCAAAGTGCCCCATTAGGGGACAAGCCATATTATGAACTTCAGCCTTTTACCTCTGTTTTGGTGTTGGGACAGGTTCAATTTTTGCACCTTCAAAAGCTCTCAGTTATTTCAAGCATCCTTCTGAACAGGTTGACCGTGGACACAATGCCCTTTCTTCTTTTCCTTGCCCCCTGCCCCCAACTTCTATGATAGATATTGTTTCTTTCCCCAGAGTCAGCTTGAGAAGGCAGATCGAGCTCAAGGTGGAGTATCCATGGAGGCGTGGAGGCTTGTCACCAACCTCTAAGTGCAGAACTGGGATGTGGAGCTGGAGGTGCCTCCTCTTCTGGGCTGTGCTGGTCACAGCCACACTCTGCACAGCCAGGCCAGCCCCG
This sequence comes from Ellobius talpinus, assembly GCA_001685095.1. Classification (NCBI taxonomy): domain Eukaryota; kingdom Metazoa; phylum Chordata; class Mammalia; order Rodentia; family Cricetidae; genus Ellobius; species Ellobius talpinus. Next base: position 11,838 of record LOJH01020289.1, read on the forward strand.
ACCTTGCCTGAACAAGGTAAGACAGCAGGCTGAGGAGGAGACAGTGTGGGGGGGAGGGGTTGCTGGGAAGACTTCCTGGGAGGAGCAAAGGGTTCCTTTCCGGTTGTTGACATCCACTCATCCACTGGAGGGAGGCGAGGTACTTGGGATGAGTTTTTGCTTTTTTTTCCGGGGAAAGAATGTGATTGGGTGTTTAACTCAGGCGACCACAAAAAGGGGTGGGTGTGGCGTAGGAAAGAATGCCATGAATACAAATTTAGAGGAGACATTCTAGAACAAGAAGAACTTGATAACTGGCCTCTGGCCTCCAGAAAGCTGTTCCAGAGACGTGTCTTCTATAGGGTGAGCAGTCACAAACACATGCCCTTTTGGACTTTGTCTTCCTGTTCTCATCTGGGGGTTTGATGGACAGTTCGCTTTGGAGGTGGCCTGTCTGAGGGACTTGGGGGAGACTGAGAACCTGGAGGCATGATGGGGCATGGGAGCTTTATAAGGCCCTCTGGCCTGTGGTGTGTTGTTAATAAGTCCCCAGAGGTTGTTCCTGCTCCTGAGATAGCTGATGGCTTCTGAGGGACTTGGAGGATAAGTGTTGGGTTAGCCCTGCTGTCAAAAGGCAGTGTGGCTTGAGAGTTCGTGGCTGGCCACAGAGAAGGCTCGGGCATGCACGTGGCAGTGGTGGCTATGTTTATAGGACTGTCATTCTAAGTTGTCAGGGACCTGTTTGATGATCAGTGGGTGAACCTGTGTGTGCTGATGGCAGTGAGAAAGGGGTAGTGAAGAGGGAGATTTTCTAGCTGGTGCAGGGGCGGAAATGAGCATGTTCTGTGTTGCAGTCCGTAGCAGAACCAAAGCCATCCTAATGAGCTGAGACGTGCCGGGCACTCAAGGCAAGAGAAGACCTCCTGACCTCTAGGGAGGTTGTCATCAGGCAGTGGAGAGGCAATAAAAATGACGTGCACTGTATTTACCTACTGAAGATTTTATTTATTCTCATTTTATGTACTTGAGTGTTTTGCCTGCATGTATGTATCTGTGCTGCATGTGTCCTTGGTTCCTGCAGAGACTAGAAGAGGATTCGTGGGTCTTAGGAACCGGAGTTAAGAATGATTGTGATCCACCATGTGGGTGCTGGGAAACCACTTCCCTCTACAAGAACAGCAAGTGCTCTCAACTGCTGAGCCATCTCTGCAGCCCCTAACGGATCCCCAGTTAAGCTACACAGTGGAGCTGTAAGAGAGTGTGGGACTGTCATGCACAAAACTGAAGTGCAGTTAGAAAGTCGGGGTCCTCCCGCCCAGTGTGACACATGCCTTTAATCCCAGTACTTGGAGGCAGATCACTGTGAGTCCGGAGGCCAGTTTGGCTTGTAGAGCCAGTCGGTGCTACACAGATTCTGTCTCAAAAGAAAAGAGAAAATAGGGGTCTTTTATCTTTTTGTTTTTGACATAGGATCTTGCTGTGTAACCCTGGCTGGTTTTGTGACCCTCCTGCCACTGCCTTCTGCGTGCTGGGATTACAGGTGTTTACCCTGTAATCTTACCTTAGGGTACCAAGGTACAGGTCTCCAACAGGGTTAATAAAGGGCATTCAAGGTGGAGCTGAAGGAGCGAGCCATGAGGTCAGGAGGCTTAAGAAGTATGGACAGCGAGAGGTGTTGCTCACTGAGTAAATCACTGTGGAAAGTAACACCTGGAAGAACTGATTCAGCCGGCATTTGGAAGGCTTACATCTTGCTAAGGAACTTAGTATATATATCTAAGTGGCTCTTGCTGAGAAATTGCAAGTTTACGGACGTGGTCCAGTTTTCAGAAGACTGGCTTGCACTGTGTGACAGGTTATTAAAATGGAGGCAACAATAATAAAGGATTAAATGTCTGTCATAATTCAGGTAAAACACTTCCATGTAAAGTGTGAGGAGCTATTATTGCATCTGCCACTGTTGTCATGAAGACAAGATAGAAGGTGGTGTTGAATGTCAGTCAGAGGGAATGAGACCGGGAACCAGGGATAGTAATGGCATTGTAGAAATAGAAGCCATGGGCTTAAGTGGTTGGATGCCAACTCCTCTTCCTCCCCCTCCTTCCCTTTTCTCTGCTCTTCTCCTTTTCATATTCCTCTTCAGCCTCCACTACTTTATCCCCCCTTTTCTAATAAACTCTTTGCAGCTCAAGAAAGGAAAGCAGGTAGTTCCGATCTTGTCCCAGGCACTTGCAGGCAGGCAGGCAGTTAGCTTTCTGGAAGGCCCTCACATAAGGAATTTTGTCTATCCAGCATAGGAAAGGAAGCAGAGGCAACGCCATAATGGAGGTTGGAGCTAGGGGACAGAAGATCGTTGTTTGCTTGGTCGGTTTTTATTTTTTTCTTCTTTTATATTTATTTATTTTTTATATATACCTGCATGGCAGAAGAGGACACCAGATCTCATTACAGATGTTCGTGAGCCACCATGTGGTTGCTGGGAATTGAACTCAGGACCTCTGGAAGAGCA
>LOJH01020290.1:0-20816 GCA_001685095.1 Ellobius talpinus
TTTCTTCATTAACCAATGAAAGTAACACATAGACAGATGACCCTCCTCCATCAATTTAGTGGTTGATTATAATTGGTATTGTGTTGGGGTTGTGGAGAAAATTATGTAGGATCAGGGATCTCTTTGAAAAAAGGAAAATTGGACAAGATAATATATTAGTATGAGCTTAATCACACTAAAAATAATAGTGAGTTATTTTGTTATATTGTATGCATGTTTCTACCTCTGCTTAAGACATTTTCTATATTGATACAATTTTAGGATATATTTATCATATTACAATATACATTTCTACCTCTGATCAAGATACTTATACAATGTCATTTATTTGTATTTTTAGCTTTGGTCTTTGATCATTTATAGAAGTTTGAAAAAATATTTACTTTGTGGTTTCTCTTGAAATTTTTCTTTTCTCTTCTAGAGAAAGTTTCTTTTTCCAAAATGCATTAGGTCTTTAGGCCCTCTAATTGCTCTGGGGAGAAATTTTCCCCATGATGATATGGAATGATTGAACCAAATTTAACATGGGGGCCTGCAAGAGGTCCCCCAAGGCATTTCCAGATAGCAAAAGGTTAATTTGTCTGTCCCTAGTAGATCTACATTCTTTGGTCCAGTAGTGGCCTTTGCTACAACTTCTGCATACTCCAGAATGGAAAGATTTGCTTTAGTATTCATAGAAAAAACATTTTTCTATTTTCTATGTTTCTAGGATAGGAACACCATGCCTACAATCCTTTCTTTAGGTGACCTTGTTTGCCACAATTAAAACATCTGGCATTTTAACTTTTCTTCAAGCCTCTGGAAATCATCTGTCCTATCCAGTTATCTCCATGGTTATGAATTCAATGTTGAATATATCCCATATCCATTCCTCTAAGGGTTCTGATCTTGCCTTTAAAGGCCTAAGTACACCTTTGCATTGTAAAATAGCATTTTCAAAAACAGAGGTTCATTTAGTATTAGTCTAACTTCTGAATTTGGTATCATTCTATTTACAACTGAAATCATTCTTTGTAAAATATCAGTGAAAGTTTCTTTGGGGGCTATGTATAACTTTAGAAATGACTCAGTTCTCTTTTCAACTTCTTCAATTCTTTCCCAAGGATTCAAAGCTGCTGCATGACATAGAGCCATGATGTGGTCATCATATAGAGACTGACTTTGTATATTAGCATAATGTCCCCCTCCAAGAAGTTGGTCATTGGAAATTTCAATACCTCTAGCCCTACTTCATTGTTCAATGGTCCTAGTCTCATTTTTCCACTTAGTCCTCCATTGCAACTGAGGACCAGGATCCAATACTGCTGTAACCAAGTCTCTTCCATCTTATGGAGCAATCCTGTTACTAGTTAATCATGAGTTTAACCTTTTCTTCACAAAAGGTGAATACATACCATATGAGATTAATGCAACCTTAAATTTCTTCAAATCTAATATTTCCACAATAATCCAATCAGTTTTTCCATAGCTTTGGGTATACCTGTCTTTTGGGCAATTGTTTTGGTAAGGTGATTATATAAATTAAGGTTGGTTGTTTGAAAATCTTGGACTGTTCCTCTCTAATTATGTAATGTAATGGTGTGGTTTGTTCTCCTTTAAATTCCTCTGTTTTTGTATGAATATTGCTTAACTCTTGTAGCTTACTAGTCAAAATGGAATTATTTTCTCTAGTAAATTTTTCTAATGCATGGATCTTGACACTCATGTCAACAACTTCTTCAGTGATAAAAAAGAATTACCCAACCAATAATATTTATAACTGACAATGTGAAAATCACAGCAAACTTAATTATCCCTTCATTCAATCATTCCATTTGTAAGCCACTCATTGTTGACACATAGAGAGACCTAACTCCCTCCATTGTAATAATATTTCCAATTTTTTAACACGGGATAAAACTTTTTCTTCCTTTTAACTAATTCCCCCTCTAAGAATTCCCAATTGCCTCACAAAATGATGGTGAAGTATGAGACTGGCAACTGCCACATAGTATGTCTGAGCAGAGAACACAGACAGTTCATAGTCTGGATGAGGACAGCTGAAGCTATTAGCATATAACTGTGAGCTGTGTGACTGTTACAACAGTGGTAGAAGCCCAAGCATTGTCAAGGCAGATTCCTAGTGTGGCACAAGCCCAAGGTGGGGGTCTTGAGGAAGCCTGAAATCCATGGGGTGAGGGAGCCGGCTGTCAGAAAAATGTACACAGGGATCACACAAAAGGATATCTGGCAGGAGCCGCATGAAGGCAGAACTCCTTGGTATTGAGGGGCTAATTTTGGTGGTGTTTAGAGCCCAAGTGCCTATGGAGATTCTTGTAAAGAGGCTGTAACAGAAAAATCCCAGGCTTGCTCTGATGACTTGGAGTAAAGGAGAAAATAACAGCAGACTCTGGCAGCTGTGGCTGCAGCTGTGATCTCTCTTGGCCGCTGTGGTGGCTGCAAATCAGGGCAAGTGGTTATCTCATGTTTTCATGCCCCAAATTAGATGCCAGATGAAGCATAAATCTAATTAACTTTTATCAGTAGAAATCCGGAGTCAGATATTGGGTAAAAACCAGGTGAATCAGAGAAGTAGTAGAGCAGCGAACAATGATTTCCTGCCTCTTCCATTCCTTCATCCAAAAGGGCAGAGATCCTGTCTCAGCCTGCCTTACCACTTTCTGTCTTATCTCTACAGTCCTCCAAACATATATGGTTAACTAGTGACTACTTCCACCCTTTAATTCCAAGCAAGCATTCTTTGTTAGAACATAAACAAAATATCACACAACACCCTTTTCTCACTAGGTTCACATCGTTGCTAGGTGCAGAGTGGAAGAGTTTTGTATATTTTCTTTTGGAGTTCAACTGAAGAGGTAATTCCTACATGCTTCTTATGGTTGGCATGAATATAAGAATCATCTCATAATGGAGGCAGAAACGTCCTGATTGCCTTGATTAATGAGGAAAATCCAATATGAATGTGTGTGGCAACATTTGGTAATGACTTTGAAAAAAAGGGTGTGCGTGGAAGAAAGAAAATCATCTCATGTTTTATTTGCTAGGCTTCCCTCTTGTCACCAAGGTAATTTGCCCTTTTGATGCTGCTGCTCCAGATTTATTAGCTGCTACCAGAAATGGCATTTCCAAGTTTTCATCATGAACTAGGCACTAATGACCCTCCAGGAACATTTTGAGTTACTAGTGCCATATTTGGATTGAGCAGCTGTAAGTTGTCACCCACCACATAGTGAGAGATAAACATTGCTTGTTTACTTCAAGTCAAATTTGTGCAATATGTCTGAGATTTCCTGTAATATGTGGAGGTTCCTGTGAAATTATAACCCCAGGGACCCAGTGAGCTGCCAAATAGGCAGTATGGTTGGATGGGTAGAGAAGTCCTGAGATGAAATGAGTGAGCTGATGTACCAACTGGAATATTTCCAAGTACTCAAGTCAAAACAATGCTTCAACCATCTAGATAGTTGAACCCTGGCCAGACACACTGGAGAGAAGGGCAAACTCACCAAGAAGGCCAAAGAACAAAGCAGATTCCTGGGCCTGGACCTGACCCATCAGTCATGTTCCTCTGGTGGTCATTATAGCAAAATACTATGAGTTAGTGATTCCACAAAAGAGGGAAATAAAAGAAAAAAGTCTGAATGAATGTTGAGTCTATGAAGCTTAATTCAGTAGAGTTTCAGGTTTCAATTTGTGGTTCAAAAATGAAGTACTTGAGATTATGTATAAAATAGCCTCTGAAGCAAGGATGCAGTTTGTTAATAATAGTTGGACAGAAAGAATAAAATGTTACAAAAGGGACTGGAGAGACAGTTTAGCCACTAAAGGGTTTTTTAAACAGCTATAAATCTGCCTAATGAGGATAGAAAATGATTGAGGAACTCGAAGTACAAATTGTCATCAAAATGAAATAAAACAAACAGAAAGAAAGAAACCATGGAAAGAAAAGGAGAATAAATTATATAAAAAGTTCAAAAACAGGGTTAACATATAGAGATTTTCAGATTTGAGTACTCACCCGACAACTTGTTCTTGTTTTAAAATTGTTTCCCCATTCAAGGTCATTGATACCTCTGAAGATCTTATAGAAAGGTAAACATTCTCTCAATATTTTTGAGATCACTTGGGGACAGGGAGGTGATGAAGAGGTAGAACAAATGTTTCCCTAAAACTTACAAAAAGAAAAAACCTGATAATTTAAAATATGTTTGTAGATAATCTTACTTGCCACAATGTATTGAGTGCATGATGTGGACTCAATGCTTATTTAGCAAAATAAAATAAAAAGAAACTATAAGTATGAGAGCAAATTGCTGTGGAGAATATAAAGTATGAAGTTATATTTTTTGGTTTAAAAGGGCCTTTGTAGTCTCCTTATCTTTAATGCTAAACTTGTTCACATGCCTTTCCTCACAAAACAGAAATTTTATATAATTTTTCTGTCTTATACTGTAGAACCTAAGAAGAGGAAGAAGCAGTCCCCATTCAGAACAGCTTGGTTGTTATATTGCCTTAAAATTTCTTTAACCAAACAGCTTATTTCTGAATTCAGCTGTATGCAAATTTTCAGGATAAAAGTAGAAGGCTGACATATTCTTTCCTAGAAACTAATATGAATGGCTTTTAATTCAGTTCCAAATAGTCTTATGTTACTCTCTGAAATATTATGAGCATATTTTCCATTTTATTCATTTCTGTTATCATTATGATATACTAAATTCATGTCTCAATAGTCCACTAAGCTATGCTTATAATATTTTAAGTTTTCTCAAGCTCACAGTTCTGAATCATATACATTTTTCCACAAACCAGTTCCAAATGCATATAAAACATATGATTCAGGTTGGTAGAACAGTGTCTTTAGTCCTGAAATCAATTTTGTACATTAATTATTTCTTTCATTAGTGTGATCTAGTATCTGACAGAAAGTAATTTGTGGTGCAAAGTGTTTATTTTGATAAATGATTTGAGATTATACAGTCTATCAAAATTGGGGTAGACATGACAGAGTTCATGGTGGTAGAAATATACAGCAGGCCTTCTAAAATCTTGGCAGACCCAAGCAGAGAACTGTAGAGTTCATTTGGCTTTCTTATCTTTTAAGAATTAGTTTGATTTAATTTGGGACCTCAGACCTTGACATGGTACACCTATATTTATGGCAAGCTTTCTATTGTCACTTAAATATCTCTATAATTTCCCTCATAGATATGACTAGAGTTGGGTCTCATATAATTCTAAATTAAAGAAAAATGGTGATTAAAAAGTAGTTTAACAACTAAGGATGGTTATTATTTTTCTGTAAAGACTGTAATTTCTGGTGGAAATATTGCCCCTACATAGTTCTTACCTTGATAAGGTATTTGTTATTACCTCAACTTTATATTATTTATTCATCAATGACATTGTCTTGGTTAGGGTTTCTATTGCAGTGAAAAGACACCATCATCACAGCAACCCTTATAAAGAAATAGATTTAATTGGGTAGCTTATAGTTCAGAGGTTCAGTCCATTATGATCATGTTGGAACAAGATGGCATGCAGGCAGACATGGTACTGGAAAAGGAGCTGAAAATTCTTCATCTTGATCTACAAACAACAGGAAGTGCACTGGCACACTGGAGATGACTTGACCATATATGAGACCTGAAAGTCCACCTACCTCTACAGTGACACACTTCCTCCAAGACCATGCCTAATCTAACAAGGCCATACCCTCTAGTAGTGTCACTTCCTTTGGGGCCATTTTCTTTCAAACCATCACACCACAGATATGTTCAAAATTTAAAAATTTATTATTATTATTATTGATCTTTGACAACTGACTTATTGTTTCCATTGCTATAAAGAGGCACCATGACCATGGCAACTCTTATAAAGTAAAGCATTTAATTGAGTGGCTTACAGTTTCAGAGGTTTAGTCAATTAGCAGAATTCAGCCAGACACATTGATGGAAAAAGAGCTAAGAGTGAAAAAGAGCTACCTCTTGATCCAGTAGGCAACCTGAAGTGGTCTGAGATACTTTGTGTAGCTTGAACATATGTGAGACCTCAAAGCCCACCCCCACAGTGACACATTTCATCCAACAAGGCCATAACTATTTCAACAAAGCTATACTTCTCAATAGTGCTACTCCTTTTGGGGGTCATTTTGTTTCAAACAACCACCACATAATAACCCTTATTATTTTTTAGAGAAATACTTTTAAATGAAAACTCTCACTCAGGGTTAGGATAGTAAAGAGGGTTTTCTGAGAGTGAGACCCCTACATGTAGGCTTCAGTTTATAAAAATGAAGTTCCTTTCTAAGAAAATATTACAAACTAAGAATGTGACCGAGTAATATTCTTCACCAAAATGGTTATCTCAGAATATGTTTCCTGGGTTCATCATCAAAGGCACTCAAATGAACAAAGAGTTGTTGTTCAAGACTCCCAAAATAGATATCAACTTAGGACTAAAACATAGAACTGTTATTCACCTTGTACTGTTTTTTCAGTCATATTAAAAAGTATTATGGTATCAATGAGGAGTTCATCAAACTTTTAGAAAACTGTTAAAGCCAGTCAATGTAGTACATGGTCAGAATCCCTACAAGGAAATGATAAGAAACTGTTTTTTTGAAAGTGTGATGGAGTAGACTATTTCAATAGGTAACTCAGGATGTTGGAAATTAAAGGACCATTGGATACCTAACAAGGAAAACTTAGGTACAAAAGTATACCCAGGCAACAAAAGATGCTATGCATGCTGTAAGTAACATAACTCTGGGGACAGGGCTTTCCATGGGCAATGGAGTCCATCTGACTCCATCAAAAGCTAGGTGTATGTGCTAGTTTGGTTCAAATTTTTCTTGCCATGTGCCTATTATTATTATTGGAATGAGAATAGTTAATCTACTCCACTATATATTGAATGTAATACTTTCATTTTCATTTTATCATGTCTCACAATTGAGACACTGTCTTGCATTTTTGAAGACACTTCTACTTTGGGCTTTTGCAGTATTAAATCTGTCAAGATTCTGGAGGGGGACCCTTAAGAGATAAATTACATACATCTTATATTATTATATATCAATAACATTTTGAGACCCAGGGAACAGGTTTACTGTGGCTTAAAGTAATCTGTGTGCCAATTTGACAAGGAGTATTCTTGTAACAATTAATCTTCATTATCAATTTAAATGGATTTAAAATTATCTTGGAAAAATGCTTTTTAGTGTGTATGTAAGTATATTTTCAGACATTATTAATTTAAGGGAGGTAAGCAATCCTAAATATTGGAGACATATTATACTATTTACTGGATATTTGACTGAATAACAATGAGTTCTAGCATTCCTTCCTGCTCAGATTCCTTATCTGCCTTAATGTTGTCACAATTAGATATCCCTATTGCCATGAAATTTGTCATATGTTCATGCCACAGTGGACAATTGAATCTTTTGTTTATTTGTTTTCATTTTTTAGAAAAGATTTCTTTGTGTGTAATAGCACTGGTTCTCATGGAACTCTGTAGACCAGGCTGGATTTGAACCCACAAAGATCCACCTGCCTCTACCTTCCAAGTATTGAATTAAAGGCATATACCACTATTGCCAAACACACTATCTAATCTTAAATTATGAGTCTAAATAAATTCTTTGCCCCTTAATTTTCTTTGAGTTATCTGTTATCAGAAATGAGGAAACTACATAAAAAATAAGTACAAAGGTGTTTTCAGTTGAGACTCTAATTTGATGACTTTAGAAAATATGTACTAGGCCTTTAACTATTATTAATGATAAATATTTTTTGCTAAAATTGATTGTAATATCAGTAAAAGCATTCTCAAGTAAAGAGTATACTTTGGGACTTATTTTTCATATTGAGAGTTTGCAAAAATTTTAGAACTCTTCACACTTTAGTCAATTGCACATTTTATTTTAATAAATACATACCCATTAAATGTTCTTGAAAGCTTTGTACTGTTATCAGGACTTGAAAGCTAATCAAGACTGATAGATAACTTATCACAACCTAACTGCAGTGTGCTTTTATTTATGTTCAATGGTGAAATTTAATATAATCTCTTCTCAGTAAAAAAATTTATGGTATTAAATATAAATTATAGCATTTACTGAAAATACATCTTTTTTAATTTTGTTACATAAATGCCAATATTGGTTTAGCTAATGTTTACAAAGATGCTACATGTTATAACTTCTACATTGCTAATTTGCTAAAGATTTTAATTTGAAAAAAATAACTCCATAAGAGCATTCCATTTCCAATGATTTGTATGTAAATAGAGAAATGAGAATTATCAAAAACTAGCCTCCATTATTTATTATGTCTTAGAATAACATTATCTTATTTATTATTTAAATCTGCCATTAATTTTGAAATTAGGGATGTATTTGATAACTATAAAGAAAATCATGAATTAGAATTCTATACCACTAGTGAATGACTTAAATTTATGTGATATTAATTTGACATTATTCAAAATTTAATATATAAATTAAACCAAATGAAACACAGTAACAGAAAATTCTGAAATACAGTCAATTACTATCTGGAGACCCTAAGAGATAAATAAGATGATAGGAATAGAAAACTGCATGAACTTAGAATGTGATAAAGTGAATAAAAAAACTCATTGCTTTTATAATTTAATAGAAGGATATTATAAATTGTGACAATGTTTATCAATTGATAAATGTGGTATGTTATTCTCACCATAAGCTTTAGTAGGGGACATCAAAACTGACATCTACAATGTACTATTTTGGACAATTATATCGGATTTCTTCTCCAAATTTGGAAATATACAGGTGATGCATATCTAAGATTATCAAAAACTTAAAAGGCATGACTCATTGCAGTTTAATTGTCATGCATCTTTCTACAGGGTATAATTTTATCTGACATTTATAATATATCAGACTTCTTTCTGAGAATATTTATTTGCTATATTTATCATCAAGAATTAGTTTTTGCTCATTAAACATTTATTTGTAGTCAAAATATTTTAGGAAGTATTAGACAGAGTAGACCATATTTTGCTTTTATTATTTTGATGTAAAATTTTAGATTCTATTTTACAGGTAATATTTATTCTTAATTATTACTGCTGAGGAAAGCAAGAGAGTCATTGGGAGTATGAGGCTAGCCTGTGCTATATAGAATGTTACAGGTTAACTTGAAATATATCTGAAAACTTGTCTCAAGAAAAATGTCAAAGAATATATGATATTAGGAAATATCTAAATATTGACATTAATACCATTATGATTTATAATAAGAGATAGCAATTGTTAAGTATACACTACAGTAAAGTATAAATCTTTATTTATTGTGTAGATTCACTGCAGGCAAGAAAAAAATCACATTCAGATTTCAGCTATTAAGAATACACCAGTAAAGAAGATATGATATCATAGATTTTTGTTTACAAGTTAATAATCAGTGAGAGTTCACTTGATATATTCAAGAATCTCTAAACATTAAATGCTTATTCTGTCAGGAGTTGTAACTTGGTGGTAGAGCACCTACTTAGAATGCACATAACACTGAATTAGAACTTCAGTTTTATGTTCCATAGGAAGTTTTGCCTCTGCTGAACTGAGGCTATTAGCACCACTTCTTCCTTACTCATTAAAACAAAATTTAGTTCTAGAAACTTCCAAAATATATGCCTATTCAAGGTGAAAACTACGTCTGCTGAGAATCAAGGTTTGTTACTTCACCCAAAATTGAAAGTAGATAAGAACTTTTGCAGAAAGAAAAAAATCAATATCATTTTAAATGACTTAAAGATTTTAGAGTTCTCCATTGAATGAAAAGTGTTTAAATACAAGATTAATTGTGTAAATAGTTCATGTTCATCAATATTTTCTTAAAATTCAACAGATTTCATTAAATAATTTTCATGCAAATGCTAGAAGCTTGATAAAAGAGGAAGTTTCAAAAATGACAGCTGCTATAAAAATTTACTATATACTCAGTTATGATTGTATAGTAAAAAGATTTTCCCCATCTATGATGTTATGGTTTAGATTTTATGCTTGGCTTAAGAAGCTAATTTTTCAGTTTAAGGAGTCCCAATTTATAAACTGTTGATCTCAGTGTCTGTGCTACTAGTGTTATATTTAAGTAGTTTCCTGTGCCAATGTGTTCAATGCTACTTCCCACTTTCTATATTATCAGGTTCAGTGTAACTGGATTCATGTTGATGTCTTTGATCCACTTGGACATGAGTTTTGTGCAGTGTTATAGATATGGATCTGTTTGTATTCTTTTACACATAAGGCAGAGGAGATGGTAAAAATGACAAAGCAGCAGCCTACAGAATGGGAAAAGATTGTCACCAACCCCATATCTAACAGAGGGCTGATGTCACAAATATATAAAGAATTCAAGTAAAGACACTGGCAGCACCAGTTGGAGAAAGAGATGAGTAGGCACCAATGCAAGAAACTAGAAATTAAAATACCAAATAATAAAATTAAAAAATGAGGTACAGATCTAAACAGAATTATCAGCAGAAGAATCTCAAATGATTGAAAGACATTTAAAGAATCACTCAACATCCTTAATCATCAGGGAAATGCAAATAAAATAACTTTGAGGAATCATCTTACACCTATCAGAATGGCTAAGATCAAAAACACAAATGACAGCTTACATTGGAGAGCATATAGATTAATCGGAATATTCTTCCACTGTTGGTTGGAGTGCAAACTTTTACAGCCACTTTGAAAATCAATATGGTGGTTTCTCAGAAAATTGGGAATCCAACTACCTTAAGAGTCAGCAATACCACCTTTTTGGTTTATACCCAAAGAATGCTCAATCATTCTATAAGGACACTTGCTCAACTATGTTCATAGCAGCATTATTCATAATAGCCAGAACCTGGAAACAACCTAGATGCCCCTCAACTAATGAATAGATAAAGAAAATGTGGTACATTTACACATTGTACTAAAAAAGCAAACAAACAATGATATCGTGAAATTTGCAGCAAATGGAAGGAACTACAAAAAATCATACAAAGAAAAACCAGACCCAGAAAGACAAACTGTTGTGCCTAAGTCCTGAGACTCCCAAGGAGACCACCATAAAGCCACACTCTTCTGAATGCAAAAATCAAGATTTCATTTATTGTATACAGAATAGCACGGGTTCCCTACCTTGCAATTTGACACAGGAGACAGAGGGAGAAGGACACCGTCTATTATTATAAGGGGTTTATAAAGACAAAAACCACAGAGCAGTCATAAAATTACAGGTTCAAAGTACAAAATTGCTTATTCTATATCTCAAGTTACTAAAGGTTAAGTAAAACTTAGCTGTTATTTTCTGACGTCGTTTACTTATAGCAACTGTCTCCTGGTCACATCCTCAGGACATCTGCTGAGCCTTTGCTAACCACAGGGGCTGTTTGAAAACTTGGTCCATTGTTACTCAACCTATAGGGGAAGGTAGGTGGTTAACATCTTTTGTGTAACTACAGGTTTGGGTGTGGGTAGCAGTCAGTAGTTTTGTGTAACTTGGGTTTTTCCATTAACTAATACTTCCCTTGTGGGGGCCTGCCTCAAGACTTTCGGCTTTTCTCGGGGGTTGTAGTGAAGTTCAAAGTCCCAAATTGTCTCAACACAAAATTGGAATCTTTTCCTGCCTCAGATTTACTGGTCTCACAAAACAAGTTATGTACTCACACATAAGTGGATATTAGATGTAAAACAAAGGATAACGAGGCTACAATCCATAGCCCCATAGAAGCTAGGTAACAAAGAAGACCCTGAGAAGGGGAAAGAGATGAGATCTCCTGGTTAAACTGGTGGTGGAAAGGGAAAGGAATGGGGGATGGAATCATTAGGGATCCAGATGGTCGAGTTGGAGATGGATGGAGAAGGAGAGCAATGAAAGCGATACCTTGAAACAGGGGGCCTTGTGGAGTTAGGGAGAAACCTGGTGCCAGGAAAATTCCCAGGATTTAACAAGTATGACCCCAGTTAAGACTCGTAGCAGTAGTAGAGAAGTTGCCTGAACTGGCCTTATCCTGCAGTCAGATTGGTGACTACTCTAATTGTCATCATCGAATGAATCTTCATCCAGTATCTGATAGAGATGGAGAGATGCACATCCTATGCAGAAATCCATCACCAAGCACTGTTACAAGCTCTTGGAGTCAGTAGAAAAGAGGGAAGAGGGATTATACAAACAAGAAGGTCAAGATTATGATGGGGAAATCCACAGAGACAGTTAAACCCCATTTGTGGGAGTTTATAGAATCTGGATGGAGCCTGCATGGGACCAACCTAGGCCCTCTGTACATGAGTGACAGTTGTGTAGCTTGCTCTCTTTGTAAGACCCCTAGCAGTGGGACTAGGATATGGTCCTGTTACAGGAGTTGCTTTTTTGGAACCCATTTCCTATGGTGAGATGCCTTGCTCAAGTTTGATGCAGGGGATAGTAGCATGGTCCTGCCTCAACTTGATATGCCAGGCTTTGTTGACTCCCCATGGGAGGCCTTACCCTTTCTAAGGATTGGATGGGGGTAGAAAGGAAGTGGGGAAGGGAAGGTGAGGAAAGAAAAGATGGGAACTCTGGTTGGTATGTATAACAAATAGAAAGAAGCTAATATTCGCTAAATTAAATATTTTAAATAAAAAATTATATAAAGTGATCCAAAACAAATAAATAAATGAAATTTCAACACAGATGTGTTAAAAATTGTTTAACTCCAAAGACTGAGAAAAATCTAGCACCAGAAAGGACTTTGTGTCTAATTTAAAGGAAATATTTTCTGTATTAGCCTCACAGTAATGAGAGGTTCCCTCCTGAAGTAATTCTTTTAATATTAATTTTCTAAAATGTGAAAAGCAAAAAAATCTAAAGTCTCTTAATTCCAACTGTACCATTTGTTCAACCTGTACTGCCCACTCCCAACTGAAACAAGGAATAGTAGTTAAGAAGGGGATAAAGCCAGGCAGTGATGGTGTATGCCTTTAATCTAAGAACTTGGGAGGGAAAGGCAGGTAGATCTATGTGAGTTTGAAGCCACCCTGGTCTACAGAGTGAATTACAGGACAGCCTGCTACACAGAGAAACCCTGTATGAAAAACAAAACAAAACAAAACAAACAAAACCTCAAAAGAAAAAAAATGTGGGTGAGATGCTTGGTGCTGTATCTCTTACCTAAACCAGAAATTACTGACAAAGGCTTATCTTGGAAGTTTTTAAGCAATGACAACCTTGGATAAAATCAATTTGAGTTTAAATAAGGACAGGTCTAAATACCATGGCATATTTTGGGCTGACACCAATGAAGACTTTCTCAGTCAAGAAAATAGTCAAAGTATCATTTAATAGTGAATTTATATTTGTCACCAAGTAAGGTTTATAGTTTATAGAAGGGTTAGGCTACCCAGTCAATAACATCACTATTTTCAGAGAGCAAAGTATCTATAAAGGCTAAATGAGAAGAAATACAGAGAACTGATTTTAAAAATGTGTAATAATGCCCCCATGAACACTTAATGTGAATCAGTATGGAACATTGCTGATTTAAGTTGCATGAGTAAAATAAATAAATAATTTTTGTAGGAAAACTTTGACACAAATAAACTAAAGTTGTAAATAACCTCCTAAAAGCTTTAAAATCACAGTAAAACATTTAATTTAATTAGTCAAATTATGTGGCTTTGATAAGCAGTTGAAAAGAGGAATGAGAATGGAATTTATCATATTACCACCATGCATCCTCAAATCACTGCCTCAGTTCACTATACCTATAAACTCACTTTTATTTATGGCAGTTTTGCTAAGTAAAACATGCTTAAAAGAAGCATGTTATTCTTGATAATGAATACTAAGTCATGTTTATATAAATGATCCTCTTTAAGATAGTCTCAAACTGGATTTATATAGGCAAAGCTTAAGGGTGATATTTATAAATTTTCAATAGCCCCACTGTGTCAATATGACTAATCTGGGCACTAACTTCCAAGAAAGAACATAAAAGGAAAGAGTTTATAGCTGAACTCATGGGCACAAAGTTGTATTTTGTAAGCTGTGGTGTGATGTGCTTAGTGAAAAATGTCACTCTTTGGAGTATGAATGGTCCTAAAATGCTTCTCACTTTATCCTGGTCCAAATCAAAGTTTATTTTATGTTGCTCAGTATTCCCAAGTTGGTATAATGGTAATTATATTTAATTATGAAATCATCATATTTGTATAATTGTTTTAAAACTTGAATTAAGACATTGATATAATTTATGGCATAATGATGAGTTGGAAATTATGTAAGATGTAAACATTGCTTGAAATCCATATTTAGTTTGAAAAACCAAAGAAGAAGACTTTGTATATATATCTGAAGGTTCTATCTAGAGAGATATCATCTTGTACAAATGAATGAGAATGCCAACTCTTCATACAAAACAAAACTATTAAAAATCACAAATTGGACATTTACAATGTCATACACAGTGTTTACCTTGAGAATGAAATGCATGAGTACCAGCTTGACTCCAGAGAACATAATCATAACAATTGACATTTACGTCATCCTAAAAAGAGATGGCATGCACCATAAATATATTTTTCAGTTTGTACTAACTTTATATGGATTTATTTTATTTTTATTTTTAAATTACATTTAAAATATGTAATAATTTTCACGCTGTTTACTGTGGTTGTCACAAGTTCTATATAGCAATTTCTGCTTACAATTAATCAAAAATAGATAAAAGTTAAATTTGTTTTTTGTTTATTTCCACTGTGCTAGCATTTAACATGCTTCATAGCCAGAAATCAACTATCACAGAAAGGTCTGTTGTGTAATACTGCCACTAATATAATGCAACATTATAATATGCACATACATATCTTGAGAAACTTTAAGAAATTTCAGAGAATTTGCATATTTTCCTCACATTACAGCACTTGACTTTCAGAGGAAAAACTCTTTTAAACATTGACCAATTTTGTCTGTCTATGCAACACTTCTATCCCTCATTCTAATGAAAAACAGGATATGTTAAATTAACACTTTTCTACTTCGTACACTTTTGCAATTGGCTTTCAAAATTTCTTTAGTTAGCTATCCTATTTTCCTATTGTGTATCCATTACTGTGATTACCTACTTAGATCTAACTTCATCGATAAACTTGGTAATGAGGATGGTATATCACCCATGGTTCTCCAGAGGAAATGACCCAAGAACCCAAGGTGAATATATACATATGTGTGTGTGTTAGTCTATGTGTGTGTATTAGGTATGGATTATTCAATATATATAGATTTAGAAACAGAGATAGGCATGTAGTATATTTTATCTTGTCTCAGTTTCTCTGGAGGAATCTCACTGATATATCATTCATACTTCTATGCTCGTGAAAGAGGTAAGAACTAAGCAGATACAGACTATAATTATGGAAAAAATTAGAAAAAATATTTTTAATATACTTTATTTTACTCTTCAGCCATGTTGCTGCAGGAGCTACTTTTACTCCTTCAGCCAATAGCCTTTGAGATAACAGCCCACTGGGGTGTGGTATCTTTTGCTTTAAAAATAATACTTGGAAAGAAAAATCATTTGTTTCCGTTTTGTGCTGACAACTAATATCCATGGATGTTGTTTCTGCTTCAACTAAACTTTGTGTTCTAGGCAAACTCCAGAGCCCCTCTTCCTTCTTGGGCTACGTCATGCTAAATCTAAAGTCATCAACAAACAAGATGTTGTTTTGCTAAATGTACAAATGCTGTGCATTAANTTTTGTGCTGACAACTAATATCCATGGATGTTGTTTCTGCTTCAACTAAACTTTGTGTTCTAGGCAAACTCCAGAGCCCCTCTTCCTTCTTGGGCTACGTCATGCTAAATCTAAAGTCATCAACAAACAAGATGTTGTTTTGCTAAATGTACAAATG
Source organism: Ellobius talpinus (assembly GCA_001685095.1). Taxonomy (NCBI): domain Eukaryota; kingdom Metazoa; phylum Chordata; class Mammalia; order Rodentia; family Cricetidae; genus Ellobius; species Ellobius talpinus. The sequence continues at coordinate 15,930 of LOJH01020290.1, forward strand.
CTGTGCATTAAAACCAAATAAAATCTTTGTCAATTTCCATGAAAAAAATAAGCGGTGGCAGCCCTGTCGCTCTCTCTTATTTGCTTCGGATTCCGATTCTGGCTATCAGATGCTTTTCCTGGTCATACAGGAGGCTGTTGTCTAGGACGGTGATCTGTAAATTTTCCCCTTTAAATAAATAACCGTTTTATTAATCATAATTCCAAATTGGTGTGGGTTTGTTTTGTTTTGCGACTTATTCCTTTACATGTCAGTCATCAGTTCAGTATAAGAGACTGAACCCTGGATCTCATGTATATTGGACAAGTGCTCTACACCTTAGCTACATATGCAGCCTGTGTATAATTAATTTTAATTATCTACTGCAGTTATAGAAACTGACCATATGACAACTTAGATGTTCACAAGTCAGGAATTCAGGTAGGAGGAGATTTGCAGTTGTGAGACAATGTCTCTTCCTTCCTGAGAGACATTTCATTTTATAATTAAGTCCTTTGATTGAGGGAGATTCACCCACTGACTTTCTTTAAAGTCAGCATATTGAGATTAGTCATATCTACAAAGTATCTTCATAACAATGCTTAGATTAGTGATTGATTAAATGGCTAGACTTACTAAGACACTAAAGTTTAAGTATGCTCACTGGTAGTAATATCAACAAATACTTTGAAATGGGATTCGAGTCTGAGGAAAGCCTCTTTTCAATAGCAAAAGTATTGAGATTACTCTAACACCCCAAATGGATAGAAATGCTAAAATAACAGAATAGGGAAGTGGTTCTTAGATAATATAACTAAATTCTAAGGTTTTTCCTTTGTGCAAATGGATTCAGCAACTGCCTGGAGTTTCCTGCCTAATCCCACTTCCAGAAGTGTTTTGAGTTTCACCTTGTCAAAGCATGGTGAAAATAACAGTACACGACTATGCTCTGCCCTCTCTCATCCCAGCTTGATAGTATATTGCTACAATCATTGACTTTTTTTCAGTGTCCTTCCCTTTTCAAATTTATGCTAACTTGGTTTTAAGAGTTTAACTGTTGATATATCTCAAGAATAAAATTTTAATACCGTTTTTACATAAACATTGTGGAATGAATCCAATAATTTTATACATTTAAAGCTACTCCTAATCAAGATAGTTTTTTGGAAAAGAGTATTTTAACAATTCATGTGAGATTTTTGCTCTGCTCAGGATTCAAATACCTATATTCTATACCTTTTTTGATTTTTCGAGATAGACTATCTTTGCAATTTTGGAGCCTATCCTGGAATTAGCCCTTGTAGACCAGGCTGGCCTCAAACTCAAAGAGATTCACCTGTCTCTGCCTCCTGAGTGCTGGGATTAAAGGCATGTACTACCACCACCCGGTCATATTCTATACATTTGTGAACATTCATTTAACATTTTTTCTGGTTGAAAAATAAAAGAGAGTTGAACATTCTTCACAATTTTAAATTGAAGCTCAAAGAACATACCACTTCCTCTCAAATAAACTTCATATGAATATACCGCTCAACTAATGTACAGGAATTTTAAGGATTGTCCTTTATGATAAGATTCTATTACATGGGGAATCATACAATTCCTGGATTCTCAGTTGTAAGCTTTCAAAATTGCAAATAACAATGTCAAATTTAAAACTTGGTCTGGCAATTGCTTTATAAGATAAAATAGGGATGATGAATAAATACAAGGTTGTAATAATTCAATGAGAAGGTCCTTACTGACATCATAAACCATGAAAGCACAAGTTGAACAGCCTCTATATGCTAGAAGATGCCCATGAGTGATTTGCAGATACTACTCGTATTGTTGCATTTGATATATAAATGGTATGTTTATTAGTTCTTCAAATATCCTCCACTAGAAACAGTTTACCTGAGGAAATATTAAGTTTCAATGTAATAATATGGCAAGATATAGGCTTGGAAGGTTTCTAAGTCATGGGGATGCTGTGACCATTTACACAATTAGTAGACTCACAAAATAGCTAAAGTCTCAAGTGAGTAGCCTCTTGCTTTACATTTATTCCTTCTCATTAGGATATAACATTTCTCAATCTTCTAAAATTCAATACTGTATTATCTTTTATGTAATCTTCATCTGACATTAACCCTACTGTGTATCTAATCTCACATTTCCCAGCTCCTGTACTGTGAGAAGTAAATTTCTAATGATTATAAGTGATCAGTCACAAATATACTATTAGAATACTAAAATAAGAGGAGACAGTTGATGTGTACCCTTAATCTTCTGTGAACTATAATAATTCCATAGAATATTACCTTGGTTTTGATGCTACTGGTTGTTTTGAAAATATATTATGGAAAACATATTCTACAACTTACTGCTTTTTTAGAAAACTAATAGACTAGAAATGTAAATTTAGATGGTAATATATAATAGTATTGAGCCGTAATGAAGAGAATGGACACCTTTGTATTGTTCCTAATCTTAGAGATAATGATTATAATCATTTTCCGTTTGGAATGATAATGTTATATCTTTCTGTCCCTAGTCAATTCAGAGTTCAAATTGTGAAACAGTGTTGGATTTTATCAAAATGTCTTTTAGCATTTGTTAAGATTATCATGTTATTTCTGTCAGTGCATCCAATTTATGTGATGAACTGCATTTATAGACTTATGCATGTTGAACAATCTCTGTATTTTTGGAATGAATCCAATTTGGTCATGACATATAATATTTTTGTGGTATGCTCTAAGATTAGTTTTGTCAAGTATTTTGTTGAGAATTTGGTGCATCTATGTTCATCTTGGAGATTGATGTGCAATTCCACTTTTTCCTATAGATTTTAGTAAGCTACATTTTTGTTGCATTTGATTATAATAATTTTTATTTACCTCTTGATTTTTTAAGGACTCATCATCAGTCAATAGAGTCTTATTTAATATCTATGACTCTAAATATTTTTATAGATTTTCTAGCCATTAATTTCCAGTTTTATTCCCCTGTGATCAGTTAGAGTTTGTGGAGTTATTTTAATTTCCCTGTATTTGCTGAGACTGTCTTTGTGTCTAAATATGTAATCATTATCAGAATAAATTCCTTTGACTGCTGAGAAGAACACATATTCTGCAGTGTTTGGGTGAAATTTTCTTTAGAAATCTGTTAGATTCAAAGGCATTATGACAGGTTTGTGTTTCTTTGTTTTTATTCTATATTCATATTAAAGTCACAAGAGAACTTAGATTAGTTTTGAAATGCTGAATGTTATGTCAATATATAATATTTACTCCTTTTTAATTATTTAGCAAGAGGTTTTTGTCTGTTTTTGACTAACAAACAAAGTATTAAGGTGTAATAGATTAGTGTGAGCTTACTCACACTAATAATAATAGTGAATAATGGAGTGAATACTTGTGAGCTTTTATTTATAGACAATTTACATTGGTATAGATTCTCATATTGATACAAACTTAAATTATATGAAATATGTTTCTATTTTCATCTACAATATTTGCATACCTAGGCAAAGTTATTTTGTCAGATTGTATGCATGCATGCTTCTACCTCTGATTAAGGCATTTTGTATATTGATACAATTTCAGGATATATTTATCATGTTGCAATATTCATTTCTACCTCTGATCAAGATACTTATATATTGTTTACATTTTGGATCATGGTCCTCATTTGTTTCACAGTTGTTTAAAGATTGTTTATTATTCTAATATTAAGTCTTAGTCTTTAAGTTACATAGGTATTAAGATTCATATGTCAATAATCATCCATGCTTGTCATATTTATAGTTAGACTGATTCGGTTCTTTAGGTGCATAGAGATTGCGTTCTGCATAGATAGGTAATATTTAACCACTTAAAAGAGCTGTAGCATGTGGAATTTAAATAACTTAGAGTTCTGTTAAAGGGAGACACATTTGCTCTGGGCAGCAATGATCTATTCCTGAGAGAATGTTGAGCACTGAAGACACTCTACTTTGAGCTTGTTTTCTTCTTGGCAAATCTGGCCTTTAGGCAAGGAACTGCTTATACATCGACCACTGACAAAATGTACAATGTCCAGACATGACAAGCAGGATACAAGAAAAAAAATTGTCAAATCTTGCCCAGACAGGTTAAAACAGATTTGAAAATTTTCTTGTCTCTGAAAATGATCTGTCAGTTACTCTAGGCTTTAGCCAAAGTTGGTTGTTCTAACGTTGCAAATGAGATTTTGGGTTATTGCCCAGTTAGCCTGTTGTCTCTGTCATTTGTTACACATTTTGGAAGTTTCTTGATTGCACTTCCTGCTTACTCAAGTAATATTATTTCCCTTCTTTGGCCTTCATTGAGGTTGAAGACTAGATCGCTGTATTTGCTTTCCTTTCATGACTTGGTCAAGTTATTTATAATACAAGATTAACTTCTTAGGGTAGAGTAATTAATGAAACATTTATCACATGATTCCTGATTAATATTGTTTATACTGGTTGTAATTCCAATTTTATACCTGATAGATGTTCTTATTGTATGTACTTTTATATTAGGCTTAGAATATTCTTATTTAAACATAAGAAGCTAGCCCTAATGGGCAAAGAATTGATTTAAAGAATATAGTTTCTGTGTGATTATTTCAGGGCTGAGCTGCCAGGAACAAATAAGTGGCCTACTACAACAATTAGGTTTTGTGATAGTATTTTTATATAATTCATTTTCTATCATCCATATCCTGCCTTTCATTGTACCCTTTCATCTACAAGAATACTCTTTTTTATAAAGTCTTTCCACTTGTTTGTAACTTCTTTTTCTACTTTACATGGTCAGCTTCTAGTTTCAAGATGTATATCTGTAGTGAATGGGGAGCAGTGGGCTGGCCTGTTTTTCATCCCACCCAGCTCCTGTATGGCTAGCTTTACACCCAAAA
>LOJH01020291.1:363-19731 GCA_001685095.1 Ellobius talpinus
CACACACACACACACACACACACCAAATACAAATGGTGCATATACATACATGCAGACTAAACATTCATATGTAAAAATTAAATCTAAAATACAAATTTAAGTAAAATAAATAAAGCTTATAAATTAGCTAACAACTAGAATAGTAGAATAAAAAATAAACATAAAGAAAAAAATAAAATTAATATGAAATTAATAAAGAAGAAAAATGGAACAGAGAGAGCTGACATTCTGAAAGTTTGTTTTCTGAAAAAGGCTAATAAAATGGAATAACCTTTCACAATGTGTATTGGAAACCACGCTAGAGAGAATGAGAACACAAATAAACAATATTATGCATTTAAAATTGGGCTATGATACTTGCAGTCAAATGAATGAAATCTTGTAGGCAAATGGATGGAACTAGAAAACCCATCCTAAGTGAGGTAACCCAGACCCAGAAAGACAAACACGGTATATACTTACTTGTAATTGGATATTAGACATAAAGCAAAAAATAACTAGCCTAACAGTTCATAACCCCAGAGAAGCTAGATAGCATGGATGACCCTAAGAGAGACATACATGGATCCCCCTTGAAAAGGAAAATAGACAAGATCTCCTGAGTAAATTGGGAGTGGTGGTAGGGGAGAAGGGAGACAGAGAAGGGAGAGGGAGAGAAGAACTTTAGGGAATGGAATAGTCAATATGGGGAAGGACAGAGAAGGAAACAAGGAAAGAGATATCTTGATAGAGGGAGTCATTATGGGGTTAACAAGAAATCTGGCACTAAGGAAATTTCTAGGAATCCACAAGGTTGACCCAGCTAAGATTCTAAACAATAGTGAAGAAGGAGTCTGAACTGGCCTTCCCCTGTTATCAGATTGATGACTACCTTAATTGTCATTATAGAACCCTCATCCAGTAACTGATGGAAACAGAGGCAGAGATCCACAGCTAAGCATGACCTGAGTTAGTGGGAGCTCACTAACTCTGGACTGACAGCTGGGAAACTTGCATAGGACCAAACTAGGCCCTCTAAATGTGGGTAGCAGTTGTGTGGCTTGAGCAGTTTGTGAGGCCAATAGCAGTGGGATTAGGATTTATCCCTAATGCATGAACTGGATTTTTGGTGCCCATTCCCTATGAAGTAATGCCTTGCTCAGCCTAGATACAGAGGGGAGGGCCTTGCTCCTGCCTTAAGTGATGTGACAGACTTTGTTGATTCCCAATGGGAGGCCTCACCCTCTCTGAGGAGTAGATGGAAGGTAGGGCAGGGAAAAGAGGGGAGAGCAGGAGGAGGGAGGGAGGGGGAACTGGGATTGGTATGTAAAATAAAAAATATTATTTTAAAGATTTTTTAAAAAAGAAAACATTTGGGATATATTGGGATATAAATTAACAGGAAAATATGTAAAGGCAAACTTCTACAATAAATGAAAATTTAGGGAAGGTACATGCATTTTCAAAAATATTTATTTATCATGTGTTGCTGAGTGAATACCTGAGGACACCACATGAGGACATCAGATCCTGTGGATTTGGAGTCACAGGTGCAAAAGTGTATAGACTTTAAAATCCTTCAAAATTTAAATTTAAAACTTCACCTAATCTAAAAACCCTTAGAATCTATGATAGATCATCACAAATTGATTATATCCCCATATACTGGGAACAAACATTTGAAAAATGAAAATGTTTATCTGGGCAGAGGTGGCACACACCTTTAATCCCAGCACTAGGGAGGCAAAGGCAGGTGGATTTCTGTGAGTTTAAAGCCAGCCTGTTCTATAGAGAGAACACCAGGACAGGCTCCAAAGCTGCACAGGGAAACCCTATCTCAAAATAAAAAAAAAATAAAAAAAGAAAGAAAGAAAGAAAGATGAAACCATTTAAGAAGCTTATTGAATTCTAACCCTAGAGAATTAAGGTATATATAAATAAGTCTAAAAATAATATTTAATGTATTGGGGAAGGAGATACAAGATTTTATTGAAAGATTTAGATAAATGAAGACTTATCTAAACCATACTTTGCTATTACATGGCGGTTACCTCTAGTTTATGTATGTATTCAATGTAATTCCAATCAAGGTCACAAGGGTATTTGCTTTGAAATAGAAGTAACTGACTTCAAACTACAGAAGAATAAAGGATTCAAAATAATCTAATAAATGTTTACAATCCTGGGATATGGGAAAGAGATATGGCTTACTGATATCAAGGTTTGCAAAAACTATGATAATTACTATAATTATCTTATGTAAGAAGCAATCGAATAGAATAGCAATCTTAGGAAAAGTCTTTTACATAAAGGAAAATTTGATACAAAAGGTGAGCATTGATGAACATCCAGCTCAATAAATAATGGTCTACTAGTTATGTGCATCTAAAAGATCTAAGAACAAACAAATTTAGCGTGGAACTATTTAAAATAAAAGGATGAAAAGGGTTTGCGACATTATATAGAGGATAGACTGTATGAGCTCAGGATCAGACATGATTTTTTAAGTTTTAATAAAAATAAATGGAAATGAAATGGCTGTTTTGTGTATTAAAATAAACCCTTCTCATAAAAGTGCCATTTGAAAAAAAGAATGGTAAAAGGCACAAAATCAACTGATAGTTACTACCCATTATGTAATGAATATAATTCCTACTAATCAGTAAGTATACAGTCCATAAGAAATCCAGGCAGCTCATGAGTAAGTAGTTCACGACACATAACAGGAAACCTGAATTGCTAATAAATACAGGGGAAGGAGTTTAACTTGACTTGTATTTAGAGACATAAAAATGACATCCAAAATGACATGTAATTTTCTAACCCACTGCATTAATAAAAATGCAGTTTCTGGCTCTACTGAACTTTTCATGAAAGTGTATGGGAACAGATAACATTGTTGGTATCAATTTAAATTGATGCAGTTTCTGAGAAGGCTGTTTGTATGTAGAAAAGTAAAGGTGGGTCCTACAAATTTGTAATTCTGCTTGTAAGTATACTATCTAAAACATTATTCTGCAATTGTTCTAAAACATTTGTAAGATACTTAGAAGAATATCTTAGTCTCTAAGAATACTCCAAGATACTTTTTTGTTTGAGACAGGGTCTTACTATATAGACTAGGCTGTCCTTGAACTCAGAGAGAGCAGCTTGCCTCTGCTAGTATTAAATGTGTGTGTTGTCATGCTCAACTAGAGAAATAGTGTTTAAACAATTTATCTGTCAGACAGGGTAATAAATACACAAATTTTGGTATAATAAAGGTATATACCAAATAGTAAAAATAAATAAAGTGGAAATAAATGACATAACATCTAATAATGAACAAGAATGATCAGTGTTGAATATATGCATAATGCATTTCTACATATTTTGTAGACAGACAAAACAATAAAAGAACACATTTTTAATACTTCAATGTATCTACACATCTTTAAAACAGGGTGAGAGAATGAAAATCATCTAAATTTTTTAAAGTCTTATTCACCACATTGTTAGAATAGAAATCAGAATTCAGTAGTGGAAGATTACACAAAGGCTTCAACTATGTTGGTTGTGTTTCTAAGCTGGGTGGTATGTTGTGGGTGGTAATTATATTAATATATCCCTTTGAAGTTCTAAAATATTTCATAACACATTAGAAAATAACTCACTATGATCCTTCTGTTCTATATAAGATTTTCCTCCTACACCTCTGCTTTTCTTATTGATACTATCAATTCTCCAGTCGCCTACCTTTAAAACCCCAGCCTTAGACGCTTTCATTTTCACTTCCTTCCATAGTTGACAGCATGGCAGCATTTCTACTCAACTTTTTCCTTCTGCTACTGCTCTTCCTAACTCTTGCTGTGATCATTACATTAACTATGTCACTGAACTTTTGTGTCTAGGCAGTGGCTCTCAGCCTTTCCTGAACATGGAATTACATACATGACTTTGAAAAGATAAACCTAGATCCCCCTCAATACATGGAGAAAACAAAAAAAATGTTTCTCTAACAGACCTTCTATTTGATGTTAGTACTGCTACTCATACGAAATGTTTGGAGTGAAATCATAAAAATCATAAAAATTGTTACAAGTAAATTTGGACCATAATATGGGGTAGTAAACGGAGATCTTGAAATGTAAGTGGTCTAAGGCACAAAGTCTAGATATTGTAGTAGAAAAAATTAATAAATGCCACCATATAAATACTGAATTTCTGCACAGAAAAACATAATGAAATGGAAATATTTTGCAACCTATGACTGACAAAAGGTTAATACCTTGTTTTCTGAGGAATCAATGCAAGATCGTTCACCATAAAAGAAAAGAGATGAGCAAAGCTCATCGAGTGAAATATAAATGGTTTATACATTTTGAAAAATATATTTAGTTAGATTCATGAGTGAGAAAACATGGTATAAAATTAAGAGACAAATACTAAATTTTGCTTATAAGCAACACTGCCAATAAACCTCCTAACATGTTTTAAAGCCATTACTAGGACATTTTCTGTGGAGTAGCTCTCAAGCTGGGGCAGTTTTCTCTCAAAGGGGACATTAGACAATGTCTGCAGACAATTTTGATTATCTCAGTTGTAGTCTATGCCGCTAGAATCTAGTGACTAGAACTAAGGAGTGCTTCCAAGCATCCTAAAATGTACAGTACAGATCCCTACAGCAAATACTTACCTTACCAAAGTATCAATTGTTCCATGATGAAGTAATGCTGCCACAGATAAACTGTGCACACAAATGGGGGTTCACTGGATTTTTTTTACTATTTTGCATTGTTTTCATAAGTAAAATCCTGGTGGGGGAGTTATACCACCAATAGAGGGCTGCTTAAAATACTTCGGACACATACACACAGTGCTACTGTATTACAGAATGGATAAGATAGGTAGATAGTAATAGGAAATCATTTATGACCAATGTCAAAAAAAACTAGTATACAGGACAGTACATGCAATATATTCCCATTTGTAAAAAATGAAAAGTCACACAAGAATATCTCCATGTATTGCATACATACATATGATAATGTGTAGGGATTATATAGTTAATGATTGCATGAAATCCAGGTGCAAATTCATTTTTTGTTGCATTCTCCTATGTATCATTTAAAATGCTTTATTAAAGTTAATTTCTTAATATTTAAGACACCTATGCCAAGATTATTATTCTGACTAACTTTCCCAAGACTTGTCTCTATTTTAACCATAACCAGGAGCATATTGCAGATAGATAGGACCTATGAACATTTTTAGTACCCTCTACTTGTGGAATCTTTAAAATTTATCCAAGGTATATGTTACCCCAAACACTACATTCTAGAAAATCTTTCCATCCCCCTTGGGATTCAACATGTACAAATTCATAAAAAGTGTATATTTTAAGTCATGCATAACCTGTGTCTGAGGTTCTTTTTGCCTTAAGCCCAGATCTTCACATTAGACTGTGAGGCTTTTGAACTAAGTAGAGTGTATACCAGAGTGCCTGGGGTACATTGGTCAGTAATAATTTGCTAAATTGCATCAAAGGCTTATCATAAATAGGAAAGTATAAATGGATAAAATGGATGAAGCACATAAGAAAAAAGTAGCATCCTTTCAGTATTCTACTACCCTATACTTGGTTTTTTAACATTCTGACCTTAACACTTACGTGTATATTACGTTTTCTGACCAGAAACCACTCAATATACCTAGATGATGCCTGTATTCTATTTTCTTTAATAAAAGCTTTTCCAGACGTTACACTGCAACCCAAATTGCTACTTTTAAGTGTCAGTCACTGTTCATGTGTCTCACTGTGGGATTATAATTTGTATTTATTTTCCACGTGATACTTCTTATCATTTTTCATGCCTTTGTTTCTTGACATGTTACTGCTGAAATCCAGAATTTCAGATATTCATGAGGCTGAAACATATCCATTATCACCAGTATCACCATTCCTTGGAAGCAACATGATATGAAGAAAAGATCTCATTAAGTTCTTTCTTCAGGCATGCTTCATTATTTGTTTTGTAATAACACAATAGGGTCAGATTTAGTGTAAAGTTCAAAGTTCTTGATCATTTCAAACATTGTGTATTCTACCAAAAAACTTTCATTAGATCTGAGCTTTGATGGAGATGTAAGAATATTGAATCTCTGCCATTCATTATCTTTCCCGGAAGCTTTGTAGACTGCCTTCATTCATATATTTCACAATTGTTTCCAAGTTAATATTGATTTATAACTGTAGCTTTAATTTCTTTATTTTGTGTTTCTACTATCCTGCTTGTCTATCAATGTGTTCCTCTCACAATTTATCATTGAAAACAAGTGGGACATTGGACCTCATGTGAAATAATATTATAACCACTGATCACCCATTCAACAGCTCCTCAATTTCCCAAATGTACCCTCAACTTCCCTTGGGCTGTATCTCAATGGGGAAACAGTGAGATTACTTTCTCCAGTACTTTGATGAACTATTTTCCTACTTAAAATAAAGTCACTTTGGGAGATAAGGTTCTATTGGGGTGATAGATTATCATTTAGAAACTCTATGCTAACCTAAGGAAATGTGCTATAGCTAATTATAGACTAAAAGCTTTCAGACTCTTCTAGAATAATTATGAGCCCAAAGTTAATCACACTTGGGAGAATTTAAAAACATTTAATTAAGAAAAATATGAGAAGTGCTTTTGAGACAACATGACCTACAGCAATTCCATTACCCTCACTTTTAAATTTGCCCACTGGCTACTACTATTTCACTCATCTATTCCTATCTGTATCTTGCTAGACACCATGTGATATAGCCAAACAATCACAAAAGCAATAAAAGGTAGAATAAAAACGGTCCTTTGCCTTCAAGATATCTCTGTAGACAACCATAGATATGGAAATAAATGTTACATTTTTATGACTCAGACAAGGATTAGAAATGCAGTCTCAAATTGCCTGGGGTCGTTAGAGCAGATCAGACAAATTAGGAGGGGCTTGAAGGATGATTATATTACAATTTCAAACACAGGGGTGTAGAATAATGCTTAGCACTAGTTAGACCCCATCCTATATTAAGGTTAATGGCATATTCTCATATTATGAATAATAATTCAACCTAAAATGCATGCTAAATGGATCTTTTTTGCAGTATTAGGAATTGAATTTAGAGCCTCACACATTCAAAAACATGTGCTCAGTCACTGAATTATATCCACCCAGACTTATACCTTAATATACCATTGTTTGAAGGCTTATTGTTTTAGAATGGAAACAACCAGAATGGATTACAATGGTGTTTTACCAATTTTAACTTTGGTTTAGAACTAACTTAAAAGATTTTATCTAAATCTAGGTACTACTAGTAAGAATGAATAATGAAAAATGGTTACAAATAGTATCTGAGTATTGATGAAAACTCAATGATATTGTGTAATGCTTATTATTATAAAGTAAATAATCTTTTCTTTATATTGGTAAAAGATGGGAATAAATGACTTCTTAACTTCTGATTCTATGTTTCTTAAAGCATCAGTCTTAGTTTATTTCATTCTAGAATGTTTTTAGATAATAGCAAAGAGCAGAATCCCTCTGATCCATCTTTATTGTGAAGAGAAACATAAAAGCATCCCCACTGATGCTAAACTGTTGAAACAGTGCATGGTTGGTAAGAGAGACAGTATACATGCTGGAAATAGATACATGTTTTAGTCTAACACGTGACTGTCCTAAAAATGTCAATTTGTAAGTAATTCCTCTTGTCAGGAAGATATTACCCCTGTGGATTTCCCAGAATTTGGTGAGTGTCAGAATAGAGCAAATAAAGGAACTTTAGGCTTGTCAATAAAATGACAGGCAATATCAAACATTTTTCCTTAAGAAACACTTTTTAAAACAAGTGAAGCATTAATGAATGTCTTTGGAGCCATCAGATATTTGATTTTCTTTTTCCAAAGATCTAGATTCATTTCATTTCCAGATTATTTCATTGTGTATACTTGTCTTTCACTGCTGGCATTTTTCCTTAGAAACTCATGACATACAAAATGACATGAAATACTGGCAGGATATTTTAATGCCAACATTATACATTCAAGCTAAGTCATTCATTTTAGATTAGTTGATGTCATTTCATCTGCTTCTGGCCATTTTGCTCACAATATTTTCCTTCACTCTTGGCATTTGTCCCTCAGGGCTCTGCTGAAATTCTGCCTGTTATCTAAAGCTTTTCCTGACTCTGTTTTTATGCTCTTCCTTTTCTCTGATGGCCTCTGTTGCACTAAGGGCTAGTTCTGTAATGTTCTATATATTGGTCTCTAGATTCTTATGCTGATGTCCTTTGCCATCACACTTGCTCCTGCATGATTGGATCCTGTTTGAACCTGGCTTATGTGTTGGCTGAGGGTGAGTATGGCTTTGTGCTGTACAACTTAACTAACATATACATGGTCCTGAGTCCTAGTCCCAGAATGATAAGAAGTAATAATAACAATAATAAAGATTTACAAAAGACTTATATTAATTACATAGTCTAGTATATGACACATGTTAACTACCCAATAAACTTTGACTATTGTCATTATACTGTAAAAATTCTTAGTAATGACTACCTTGATTATATATCTGTATTCTAAGACAATAGAAACATTTGTCTTCTGCAAAAAGACTCTAGTCACTAGGACAGAAGCAAAACAAATGGTTGTAAATACAGGTGCTTTCCTTACATGTACATAATAAATAGTTTGTTAGAATTATCTAAGCCAAGTAATTAGTGGTTTAGGTGTATTCAATATTCACAATACCAAATTTTCCATAAAAATTACTACTAAGAATAAGAATTTCAAGAGTAAAATCAGGCCTAGGAAGCATTTGGATAGACTTGCTATATAACTTAGAGAAGCAGGCATTTGAGTTTGCGTGTTTAGAAGAGTTTCATTCTCTATTAATCTTGCCCTGATTTCTTTCAAGTGGCATGTGTCTGGATCAGTATTTCCTTCCCTTATTCTCTGGCTGGAGGGAATTTCCCAATTATAACAAAGCATTAAGCAGTGGCACAAAATGCCCTTGTAGTCTCAGCCTCCCAGGCGCTAATATAAACAGAGGAGATTTGGCTTAGCAAAGCGGTGGCCTTTGTGCAGAGACCTTGTTCCCCTAGTTTCCCATATGGTGGTCAGTTCTTCATCACAGTTCACACTCAGAGGGTATGAAATACATTCTATTTCGAAATGCTCCTCACTCTCTGCCCATACAGCACTTAATTGCCCCAGTCCGTGTGCAAACATCTTATTCACTGATTAGGGTGATTCAAGGGGAGGGACAATTCAGCACAGGAAATTGTGTTCCTGGCATATGAGTCAAAATATGTTTGTGAAAAGGCCAGCAAAGGTCTGTTGAGGATGTGAGTCATAATGATATGTGCTTCAGACATCACCCAGCAGAATGGCAGTAACTTGTTTGGAATGTGTATTCTGATTGCCTTTAAATGACTTTTAGGTAAGTCAAAGCAAAAATGTCATAAAACTGAAAATTTGAGTATCAAAGATAATTCCATTAATGAATACAGCTTTATTGTCCCCAAATTTGAAGTCATTCCTCATTGAATCTATGAGGAATTTTCCCTCTTGTTTTGTACCTAGTCTCTGAGATTTCATTCCCTGGCTGCTCTAACTGTGAAAGACTGCCCTCCTGGATTGTAGCTTCATCCTGAATAGGGTACCCGGGGACCAGAGTGGCCCCCAGTGAATCATACAGACTAGCTCTCAGTGGCTTTGTGACAGCAGGTACAAATGGGGCTGACATGAGTGTGTGCTTCTCCGTGAATCATTCATTACCTGCATGATGTGTCTCCCCAGGCAACAGGCATAATAGCATAGCCCCTTCAGAAAAGCGTGTCTGATAAATTTTGCAGACTGTTAGTGGAAAATTTTCAGAGTTATTCCTTCTAAATGTTTTAGTTTATCTTGCCAACCAAAAGCTTAGTACAAACACATTTGCCAGCAGCCATGAAGCACAGAGACCGAGCTCTGCTTTTAAAGGGTTGAGAAAGTGATTTGCCTTAAGTCTCCCAGAACAAAGAGGAAAAGTTTACATAGTGCTGGCCCTACTGAATTTCCCCTGACTACTAACCGTCTTCTCTGGTATGGAGCCATGTTTTACAGGAATACATGCTATAGCAAATCTTATCAACTCAGCATTTTCTTCTCATCTCTCAGTCCTGAGAAGCTGTTTTGAATTGACAGCTGCCACTAACATGCCTTGGTAGCAATTTCAAGGTTAGCCTAATTGTCCAAGGTAAAATTTTCTATTTGCTCATTAAACAATACAAAATTTGGGGCAGTTTATAGTTAAGAACTAATGGTTTTTGTGTGTTGATAAATTAGGGGACACTACAAGTTTTATATTAATAGTAGTTTTTCACAGCAAACTGCTTCTGTATATGTCAAAGACTAAGTTCACAGGTATTCTACATTTGATTTTATTATAATGTGATTGCCAGAAAGGCATTGTCAATATATAGGCTTTACCGTCTTTTATTAGCACATGATACATATGTAATCTCATTTGAGTTGAACTTTGATTGTCTGAAAAGGTACTGTGTCAGTGTTTTGTATAATGTAATATGTCATTTGCTGTCAGAGTAGCCTGACCTTGAGTTTGTAAATATCCACACTAAGATTGCTATAAGAATGAAAATCAGAAATGTGGGGGGCCAGTGATGGCTCTGCAGGTAAAGGTGCTTGTTGTCACACCTAATGAGCTGAATTTGGGACTTGGAACCCACATGGTATAAGAAGAGAAGCGATTCCTGTAAGTTGTCCTTTGACCATCACATGAACACAATGGCACTGCGCAAGGGCACACGCACACAAACCCACACACATGTATACACACATACACCACACTATATACATATATATATCATATATATATGTATATGTATGCTTTCCACAAATACTACTATGCTTTTTGAGATCTTTTGATAAGTATAAATCCCACAGTCATTTGTTAAGAAAAATTAACCTTTCTCTCTAGTTATTGGTGTATTTAGTCTCAATATGGGTACATATTTTTCTGATGCACAATACAAATTACATGGTAACAATGAAATTGCTACTATCTGCATTATTCTTTTCTCTCTTTTCTGTATTCTTTTAGATTTTATTGATTCTTTGTGGCTTTCACATTATGCGTTCTGATCCCATTTATCTCCTTGTCACCTCACATCTACCTTCTGTTCTTACAAAACAAAAACAAAATGAAATTTAAAAGATAAACTAAAACCAAACCAAACAAATAAAAAGGTGGGGAGGAGAGTCTTAGAGTAGTAACTGTCCTGTGGCCCTGTGAGTAACACAGTTTACCCTTTAGTCCATTCATCATTACTTGCAATTGTTCATTGCTATGAGTCACTGGTCTGGTTCAAAGCCCTGGTTTGTGCTACATTATGGATACTGGACTCTTGCTGAGGCTCCTCTTTGATATCCTGTTGCTGTCCTGTGTCATGGAGATCCTGCTGCTTTGCATCTGTAGGTTCATCCCCCTTCACAGGCTCCAGCAGCTCATAGATGAGGTGGATGCTGGGCTGGGCCAACTCATAACCTTGGTTCTGGGCCAGGGTGGTAGCTGGGTTGGTCAGGCCACCATTGTCTCTACCTGGGTGAGCTCTCTAGCACTGCCTCGGTTAGCTCACACAGTACAGCCTGCAGTGAGGAGAGGGGTCGGTTCTCCTGGTGTCAGGCCTTCAGGTCTGGCTTACCCCCACTCACACCACCAGGGCCAGCTCTACTCTTTTACCCAGACAAGGTTCAGGACCTTCTCTCTGGATTGCTTGCTGTAGGGGGCATATATGAGGGTGGGCAGGGTCAGCTCTCCTGCTCTCATACCCACAGCCCCAGCTTGCAGGTGCTGCTCAAACACGATTAGCTCTAGTGTGCTGCCCAGGTGAGGTGCACTCTGGTGGTGAGGGCTGGTGCCATCTGTCCCAAGTTGTGGTGGAGGGGAGCTCCCCTTTGAGGGCCAGGGACAGCTCTTCTACTGCAGTATCCAGCTATCCCAGGGTCAGGAAGGGCAGGGCCAGCTCAGCACAGCCCCCAGACTTTAACATGCATGCTTCCTATGAGCCCTATGGTAACTTGGGACATGGACATCAACATAGACCCTAGCCGAGTAAGAACACAGACCCAGACATGGCCCTTGACAGCAGCTCAGACGTCACCATGGGACCTGTGGCAATGCAGGCCACCCAGATCAGTATCACCCTGGAGGCAGCATGGCCCTTGAACACCAACATCATCTCAAGTAACTGATCAGGGCCTCTGTAGTGGTAAGAGGAGCCATGGACATCACCCCAGAGCCCAGCCACTGCAGGGTCAAGGACCCAGACATGGTTCCAAGCAGCAGCCAGGGCCCAGATGTCTCCTTGGCCCCAGGTGACATCATAGGCCTCCCAGATCAGTATGGTCCCTTCAGCAACATGACCCTCAGTGCAGTTGCTTGCATTATTTTTAAGGTGACAAAGAACTTTGTCTAAAGCTGGCCTAACAGGATTCTTGAAATGAATTATATGCTCATCATTTTTATTACTTTATTATCTATTATCCTGAATACCGAGAGAGACAACTGTCACTTAGGGATACATCATCACAGTCGTCATGACACAGTGAGCAGCTGGTGGACACAAACGAGTATACTCTCCTTCCAGGTACTGGAAAGTTTTATGTAAACTTGGCATAGAGTCATTTAAGTGGAGATAACCTTAATTAAAAAAATGCCTACATAAGATTGGGCTGTAAGTAAGCCTGTAGGGCATTTTCATAATCAGTGATTGATGAGGGAGGGCCCAGTTCATTGTGGGTGGGGTTTTGCCTGGACACATCATGGGCAGGTCTGGGGTTCTATAAGAAAGCAGGCTGAGCAAATCATGATGAGCAAGCCAGCACCCGTCCATGACCCCTGCATCAGCTCCTGTCTCCAGGTTCCTGCCCTGTTTGAGTTCCTGCCCTCACTGCTTTCGATGGTGAACTGTGAGTGAAATAAATACTTTCATTCCCTAGTTGCCTTTAGTCATGGTGTTTCATCATAGTACTAGTAATCCTAACTAAGACAACCCAGACAGGGGGATCTGACTTTTTATTAGTGTATAAGAATGTTGACTCTTCCATAATGTCTGGATACCAGAATGCATAGCTAGAGAGCTGGTGGCAAATCTGGCAAAATATTTTGCCAGTCTTACTCTAATTCAGATATTGAATACTCTAACAGTATTTCAGGGGCAACATTTCTTGTAAGCCTACGTTTGTAGCTTCAAAGAAAGATGAATGAGAGTAGATGTTCCAACCTACCTTCAGTAACTGAGATCAAGACAGAATGAGTGTGAACAATGTGTGTAAGACAGAAAGGATCACGTTATTGACAAGAGTAATCCTTGACAAATATTTTCTCAGTTCTTTACATGATGTTTGCATTCATCTATGGCATCCTTTACTCTCTTGGACTACATCTCTCCTTGACTAAGCAACCTGCCTTTCTCTACTCTTAGATAGTATTTCTTGCTATGCAGTGTTGGAAACATTTAAATATTGGAAGGGGGGATAGATAAATAACCAAATGACCTTATCACAAAATCATTACCTATTTGAATAACTTCTCTTACTTTCAAATAGAAGCCCTATAAGTAGTTTCAAATGCTTTTATTTTTCTCAAATCATTTCAGCCTATTTTCACTCTTGATGTTATGATACTATTTCTAAATCATTATTTCTTCCTCTCTTATTTTTATCACATGAAATATCATATTCTACTGATATACATTTCTATCTCTTATGGGGTTTTTTGGCTTTAATGCCTCGACCATTTCTAAAGTTCTGTTTCTTATTCATGTGACAAGTGGCGTATTTTTCATTTCCTGTTTGGTGGTGATGGTAGTGTTCATGGTGATGGTGGTATATGTGTGTGTATTGACAGAGGTTTCTGTCCCACAAGGTCCCACAGTCATTCAGTCCCAAAGAAATACACAGAGGTCTATATTAATTATAAACTGATTGGTCTATTAGCTCAGGCTTCTTATTAACTCTTATAACTTGTATTAGCTCATAATTCTTGTCTGTGTTAGCCACATAGCTTGCTACCATTTTTGGCGAGGCAGTCACATCTTGCTTCCTCTGTGTCTGGGTGATGGCTGTAGACTGACTCTTTCCTCTTCCCAGAATTCTCCAGTTCTCGTTGCCCTGCCTCTACTTCCCACCTTGTCACTCTGCCTATACTTCCTTCCTGGCTATTGGCCAATCAGAGTTTTATTAAAATAATACAAGTGACAGGATAAAAGACCATTGNCTCAGGCTTCTTATTAACTCTTATAACTTGTATTAGCTCATAATTCTTGTCTGTGTTAGCCACATAGCTTGCTACCATTTTTGGCGAGGCAGTCACATCTTGCTTCCTCTGTGTCTGGGTGATGGCTGTAGACTGACTCTTTCCTCTTCCCAGAATTCTCCAGTTCTCGTTGCCCTGCCTCTACTTCCCACCTTGTCACTCTGCCTATACTTCCTTCCTGGCTATTGGCCAATCAGAGTTTTATTAAAATAATACAAGTGACAGGATAAAAGACCATTGTCCCACATCATGTGTGTGTGCTTGTGAGTGTAGAAACAATTTTACTCTTAATTATCAGTTGTGTCGTCCCTTGATCACACTTATTTTTTTCTAAGAACTTAGCTGTTGCCAAGTCATGGATAATCACTATTGAATCCTATTGCCAAAATCTATGTCATTCTCCGGTAATACAGTGGCACTGTATGTCTCTTTATTCATAATAGGATGTTTTGAAAAACACTCTACATAATGAACTCATCAGCAAACACTAAAAATCTATAATTGTGTCTTCTTTGTCTAGTTTGAAAACCACCAGAAATCCTTAATAATTCATGTTTAAAGGAATATTTTACTTATTTGTGTCATGCAAACAAAACTCCATTACATTTTATAAATCATTCATCTGTCTCTCCCCCTCAGGGTTGGCTTGGAGAGGCACATTTGCTAACACTGATGGCATTCTTTATAATAAAACCAGAGAGTTCAAGTGACAGGAAAGATTCTTGTGTTTATGATTCTTTTCCTGTGAGAGGCATATGAGAGGGGAAGGGATCTATAATGTGCTAATCTCCACACAGAGATGATTTTGTCATATACTATATCTTACAAAAAAGAAGTTTAATGTGGCCAGGGGATTATAAAAATGTAACAGGTTGAAGGCTTCAAAAGCACTAAAACAACAATGGCCCAAGAGGAAAGGGAGACCTTTAAAGCATATTGCAAATTATTATTCAATAAAGCAATTGTATTATTTGATACCTTCTTGGGGGTCAGTAGCAGCTGAAAGACCTGTACTGAAGAATTATGTCTAAAGGTCAACAGCTGTTTTATAGCAGATGCAACTTACTCCTGAGGATATTTACACATATTTTTTAACAGAAATTATGATTAGTAACAGGATAATAGTGTATCTCTACAGGATTCTAGGATCTATTAAAGGAGAAATATTTGGCCTTATCAACCCTAATAAAGTTCAGTGGAATACACCATCTGGTAAATGAATGCATGGAAATTGACCTGAAATTCAGTTTCCTAGCAATGTTACCACACACTTATGTCCCTACCTAGCACCTTAGTGTCCATGTATCTCAACAAAAAGGACCAGGAGGCAGAAATTAGTGGAGGAAAACTGATATATTTACACTTTGGCCAAACTGGGGGAAGAACTAATATCCTTCACTGTACATTTGGCCATTTTACAATTAAATCCAAAACATGGGGCAAAAGACAGGAAACATGTACATTTTACACCACTATGTTTCCTTCTGTTTATTTTTCTAGTGGTGTAGCAGATAGTACCCAGAAACTTGTAAATGCTAAGCTGGAGCTCTTCCATTGTGCTACATCCCCAGCCTAATACATAAACCACCAGTGAGAGAGATTAACTGGTCCTTTCCTAAGATAAATATGACCACAATCCCAGTTTACATGGAGACTCGCTTGTTTGGTTCAAATCCAGGCCAATGGAAAATGATGTAGGTAATCCTAAGTATTAAGCATTTTTCAAAGTAAAAAGTCTTAAGGGTTTTATGTGACAGTGAATGTGAGCTGCTTGGCATGTTAGGTTTAAAATTCTTTGTCATTCTGTTCATTATCTATTCCTTTGATCAATGACTTCCTTTGGAGGTCAGGTTCTAGCTTAGACTTGTAATGCCTGTTAAACACAATATTTTACAGGTGAAAAAAGGTATCAGAAGAAAGGTCCATTTAGCTCTCCTCTTCCATCCCTCACTCCTTCCCTCCCTCCTTTCTTTCCATTCCCCACTTCTTCCTCCTCTCTTTCTTGATTCATGATTCTGCACTATAGCTCAGACTGGCCCTTAAGTTGGAACAATTCTCCTATATGAGTTTCTCTCCCTGGTTGTTGGGATTACAGGAGTTAGCCACTACACCTGGCAAGTGTCTCTATTTACAAGTAGACTACCACCTCTTTAGCAAAGACTTCAGCATGGGATTACAGGTACAGTAGGGAACATCATGCAACAAGCTTCCCTACACAGCCAGTGAAAGGACACTACTAAATATCAGCACTTTTATGCCTTCTTACCCCTTCTCCATAAGATCTCATTAATACATATGCTGCTATTGGCTCTATTCAGTGGCTTATGGTTGGTTTGCTGTATTTTTAAAATATCAGTACATTTAAACTATTAAGAAACCTGGACAAAGAAAGATTTCATGTTGGATATGATTGGCAATAAATTATACAGAGACACAAAAGGGAATGGGATTACATCAAAGGGAGACTCAGAAGAGGGGCTCATCCTAGCAAGAAGAACAAGGCTCAGTATAAGACCACAATAGGAAATTGAGATAGTACCAAGCCTTTGAAATAATCAGAGCATGTCAGAGGCCTGCATTCCAAAAGCTGGGATACCAAAGGGATTGAAGGGGATGTCTGAGGATTGCCATGGGTAAGGAATTATGACTATTGCACTCATATTTATCACACTAAAGCCTTTAAGAACAAATCTCTACCTATCGTAAACTAATATGTGCATATGAAATGTGTGTGTGTCACTGGGTTGTCAAATATTTTCCTTTCTTTCATTATACTGCTTAAGCCATCAATTGTTAAGCATCCACTTTGAGCCAGGCATTGCAATAGAATAGAAAATATAGAAATTTATAAAACAGGGTCCCTGACTACCAGGAAATCCAAGTAGAGTAGGAAAGATGATTAGGGAAACCTATAATTATGAAAGTGTCAAGTGCTATGGGGAAACCCTGCATATGGGAGAGGGACACTTACACTCTATATGTTTTTCATATATTAAACAGAAAAGAGCTGAAAAATGATCTTATGGGTGATAAAGTTTGAGCTGAATCTTTAAGAATCTGGAGAAGGGACTAGGTTTAAGGGCAAGCAAGTTAGCAGGAAAATAGCTTCTGTTAAGGTGCTGAGGGACACAATAAGCAGACACAAGAAGCCATAGGTAAGTCAGTTTAACTAAACTTGGAGGGGGGCAAGAGATGATGAGAGATAATGCTAGAAGACAAGCAAGGACCAGATTGTTAAAGGTCTTTGTAGCCATAATAGAATCTAGATGTTATCTTGGAAACTTCCGGGAAGAAGTAAAGACTGTAAAATAGCAAATTATTTACATAGAGTTGCATTTTGAAAAAAGCGAACTGTGAGTTATGTAATATTATGGTAGAGGGAAAATGGTGGTACTCAAGTAGTAGAGGGAACGTACACAGAGGGCACACTGGTCTCAATAACTGACAGCCTAAATAAACCAATATAATTGGCACAGCCATTTTGGGGACACAGTTATTTAATGTTCTCTCTCTCACTCACTCACTCGCTCTCTCATTTTTTCCAAGACAGAGTTTCTTTGTGTAGCCCTGGCTGTCCTGGAACTCATTCTGTAGACCAGTCTGGCCTCAAACTCACAGAGATCTGCCTGCCTCTGCCTTCCCAGTGGTGGGATTAAAGGTATGTACCACCATGGTCCAGCTACATTCTCTTCTATCTCCAGATTTTAAAAGTTTTGTTTGTTTGTTTTAGTTTCTAAAAATATAGGACATTTGCCAGAAAGGGATACTTGAAGGATATGCAGATTTCAGAGGTGTCCTGAGATTACAAATGCTTACCACAGCTAGGGGGCTACCAAGATGCAGGGACAATTTTGCTGCCAATTGAAGGATGATATCAAGTAAGATACTAAGCTAGAACATGGGCTTTTGATCTTGATTTCACACATTGCTGGAGTCTTTATGGAGGATGGAATTAGGAGTGTGATATTGTCTTTGAGCACTCTCTGTCCAATATGAGTGTTTGAGATTGGACTCTTTCTAGTCTGAGCTAAGCATGAAACAGACCACAACATGCAATTACCTTTTCAATATCCCATTAAAATTAGTTTAAGGTTCTGTCAGAGACACTCATAGATTAAGCATTATTGCTAAACAATATAGTTTGATGAAGAACAGCTTCTACTGAACTTTGGGTTTTAGATTCTCAGTTTGCCTTGAGTTAGGGTCCTCAGCTATATCAGCACCCAGACTCTCCTTTAGAAAGAATAAGACACTTCAGTATTACCTTTCTGAACAGTTGCTTGACATTTGCTGCTGTTTGGAAATCAAAGATCTGAGTACTTTGACATTGTGAATGAAGTGGAGTTACTTGAATGGAGAGAAAAGTCTCCTTTTATATGTGCATATTTTATTGGCTTATGCTCACCAATAAAATTTGTATTCAGCAGAGAGAGTGGGAAAATCAATGTTATAGAAATTGACAAGTAAAACATGCATCAATTAATAATTGTAATTGAAAAGTCATAAAATTGTTTTTATTCTTTATGCATCTTTATACTTGGGTATGACATTAATTGGCCTTGTTTTGCTGAATTGAGACTCCTATTTTGCAAGTTTCACTGTTAATAGTGACAATCCCTATAAATATCAACAATATGCTTTCAATGTAGTAAAAATATCTGAAGCTTGTATGCATGGATATATAGATATAGATATATAATCAGTATTATTTTAAACAAGAATGCATAGTGCTCCTGAAGTCAAAGTTGTTCTGAGTGGTAAAGGAGAAAATTGTCAATTAATCGTTGGTTGTGCACTGTTAATTAAGAGAGATGAGCACAGTTAAATTATGTTTATTTTTTTACATTGAATACTGAATCAGATACTTTACTCAAACTTACAATAGGGCCAGCTACTATGTATGTTTCTGGTGAAATCATTTCTTTTTTATTGATTTTATTGAGCTATAAATTTTTCTCTGTTCCCCTCCCTTCCTGTCCCCTTCCCTTCTACTCTCTCCCATGGTCCCCATGCTCCCAATTTACTCAAGAGATCTTG